>JAUMHB010046817.1:0-17347 GCA_032359685.1 Pittosporum tobira
TATAAAGTCGCTTCCGCTGTGTAATTCGTTGTGAGACCGATCCTTGTAATATAACAGGGTGAGTTGCCTAATATTGGTTTCTCAATATATTTAGTTATTATCTGACGACCAGATTTCCACGAGATTTGGAGGTGGAAATTTGGGGGCGTCACAAGATACGTGAGTAAGGTGTACAATGGAATCATATGAGAATGAAATTATTAAGGTAAATAAATGGATACATTAAGGTTCCTCCCTATTTAAGGGGGGAAGTAAGAGATAATGATGAGTTAATAAGAATAAAGAAAGGTAAGTGAAAATTGAAGGAGTGTTAAGTTGAGTACAGAAGATAAACAATTTAGAAAAAAAAAAAGACTAAGAAATATTTTATAATCGATCGAGTGACGGATAATCAAAAGACAAAACTTGCAACTTATCTTTTAAGGAAAGAAGCTAGTGCTTGGTGGATAGCTGTGGAAGGTAGAGAAGAATGAAGAGAACTGGAAAAAGCAAATTCCTTGGGAAAGATTCAAAGAGCTATTTCAAGAGCAGTATATTCCAAGAAGTATGATGGATAGGATAGAAGAAAAATTTTGGTTACTGGAGCAAGGTAAGTTGACTGTTGCTGAGTATGCTGAGCAATTTAAGAAACTAGAAAATTTAGCCTACATTTAGTATCGACCCGAGATTCGTAAAGAAGTGGCGAAGTTATATATCAATGATTTTGACATGATAGTACAAAAAGCAATGATTGTCGAACGAAACAGTGATGCTTTAATAAAGAGCAATGATAATCGAACAAATGATGATTTGAAAAGGAAAAGGAAAAGAACCGATGGTAGAAAGAGGACGAATAGAAATGAAAGATTGAGTAGGAATTCCTTAAAATTAGGAATTGGGCAATTTTTTTGTTAAATCCAATTATATATAACAAGTATGTTGTATGATCAGAACTTGTGTAGAAAATGTTAAAATATAAGTTTATAAATTATATTGGATGGTAAGAATTTCGGAAACCATTAGAAGGATGCATGTTGAAAGTATGTTTATACCCACTTGGTAGTGGAATTTCGAATTTCGAAAATTCTTTAAATAGGGAGAATGTAAGACTCTAAAAATTTAAACCAGAGTCTATATAATACATGAACTAGTGAATGTGAAAGTAAGCATAAAGAAGAAGTAACGTCGTTTATTTAAAACGTTAAATTTCGGGGATGAAATACCTTTAAGGGGGAAAAGATGTGAGACCCTGGAAATTTAGAATGAAGGACATGTAAAGAACTTGTACTTTTGGATTGCAAATTTTATACACGTTTATAAATTTTTTATAATTGATGGAAATGGTATATAAGAATTCTCCTAAGTATGTATAATTAAGTTTCATTGAGCTTGAACTTAAGAGAAGTAATATATAGCCGGTTCTAAAAATTTAATTGTCAACCATCAAGCAAGAAACGAACCAAGAATGGTAAATAAGATTTGAATGAGTTATGGATCGGTAAAAGTGTAAGTGGACCATAGAGTTTGGATTGAAGTGAATTTTGATTATGGATTAAAACTAAGTTTGATAATGGACCGAGCCAAATAGTCTTTTTGGTCAAATATTATGGAAGAAAGTGGTCCAAGAAGTAAGAGTTAGTTAGTAAAGCGATGACCAAATTAACTTGGTTTTGGAATTGGATGAAATTATGGATCAAAGAAAACTTAAGTTGGGCTAAGTTAAATTAAGTATGAATTAAAAAGGAATTGAAGAATAGGATCAAGACCATTTTCAGGAATGGCCAGATTTTGAGGCACAAAAGGAGGCCCGAAGTTACTAAATTTTTTAAAGTAATGTGAAAATATATTTTTGTAGCCACCCCAAGTTAAAATTATCTAGTTAAATTTTAAATAAGAAATGGACCAAAAATAATTTGAATGAGGACTAAGATAAATAATAAGAAACTTAGAAGGCCTAAAATGAAAAACCAAGACATAAAAAGGAGAAATAGTCAAATTTTTTGAAGAAAAAGGGCCTGAGAATTATTTCATGCAAACCTTGAGTTAGAAAATGTTAATTTAAAAATAAATATGTGAAATTACTAAAATGCCCATGAGGTGTCAAATTTTTGTGGTTTTTTCTAAAAAATCTTGAGGGCAAAATGGACATTTCACAAAACAAATATTTTTTTACTCCTTTATAAGGAAATTCAGTAGCATAAGGGAGAAGATCAGCAGCCGCACTTCTCCATTTTTATGCCAAGCCAAAGAAAGGAAGAGAGAGAAAGGAGGAAAAATTCAAAAGGGCAAGCCAACTCAAGTGTGGGTAAAATCTAAGCATATCTCTCACCTTTACATCCCCTAGATCAATAAGCAAGCCATGAACATGTCACTTACAAGCCTTGGAAGGTCAGGTGTGGAAGTAATTGGAAGGAAAAGAAAAGGCAAAGGAGAGGAGGAACAACCATCAAAGGAGAGGAGGATCTCAACTTTGTTCATGATTTTCATGATTAAGTTGGTATTTATAATGATGTTTAAGGGTATTTAAGAGTATCCTAGTTGATGAATAAGTTGAATTCATACTTGAGTAATTAGTTATTGCAAAGGAAGTATTATGTATATTGAAAATTTTGAAAATATTGGGCTACGGGTTATTGTTCATAAATTGCAAGAAAATTAATTGGCTTGTCAAATGGTCATTAAATTATTACTTGAAGTACTTGAATAAGTGTATATGATTATGACCAAATTTAGAAATATTTAGAATCCATTTGGTATTTTAATAAATTATTGGAAGTGACTGTTGTAAGTTTTCTGATGGAACAGATGAATTGGAATCAGCAGTCTATGTTAAAAACTATTTATAAAATAATATACGTGTGAGTTATACACGAAACGTTGTGTGAGCGTATCTAACTTGATAAGGAACATATCTTCAGAAGGTTGTTTGAGGAAATAAGGTCGTTTACTAGTTTTAGAAAATGATAGAAAAGTCATGCAGAAGCATTCTGGAAAATCTTTATTTAGGGTTAAGTTTGGAAACCCATATAAAATCGTGTATTTAGCATCAACTGATGAAATGTTTTATGGTTAAATTTGGGCAAGTATAATGTGTTTTTCCAAAAATATTGACTCCTTTTGAGATTATTTGGTATTTTTGAAAAATTTCCAAAATTTATGCTATAAAGTCAAAATAAAGCATATTTTTTAGAAATTGTTTCAACTTTGGAAAGCTATATCTTTTTCATATGAACTCGGAATTGATCATTCTTGAGCCTATATGAGGCTATAGAAATTTGAAATGTATAAAAGTTAAGATTATAGCTAAACAAATTCTGTAACAAAAATTTGTCCATATTTGAATACTAATAGTGCAATAAGCTAAAAATGGCCAGTGAGGTTATAAGGTTTAAAACTTGAAGGATGTGCTAATATGAGAGATCTATGTACTTAGAAACCTATTTTAAGGTTTAGAAGGGCTCTAGAAGTGATTAAAGGAAAAATGGAGGAAACGAGGTAGACGAAGACGAAAACCAAAACGTAGACAGAAACGGAAACGGAAGCTAACCGATGACGCACGGTTAGGGAGTAAGTTTTAAGCGCGAGGAAGGCAAGTACAACTCTCATTCTTCTCTTTACGTGTAAACTATTTTGTTTACTACACGTGCATGAGTTTTAAATTTTACTTATGCATGTAAGAAAGTTAAATGAATGTTCAAATGATATAATTGCATGCATTTTCAAATGTATTTTTGCATGCAAAAAAAGTAAGTAAGTTTTGAAATGAAGCATGAAAGTTAGATGAGTTTTTAAAGTAAAGTTCGAGCATGCCATGTTAAAGTTGGTAAGACGTAAATTTCCCGGGATCCTATGGGAGCCAGTCTTTTGGCACAAGATGTATTTTCCCTGCTATTGCGTTGTGCACAATCGTCGAAGGTTTAGTACTCGTTTGGTCTTTATTGTGTGTTAAGGCTAGACGAAAAATGAAGAAAATTGAAAGTTAAGGCTTGCTCACATGTATGTTTTTAAATTAAAGCATGATTTACTTGACTGCTTGTAAATTATGCCTTGTATTAAAAGTATGTTTATTTGAAAAGTTAGAATTGTTTTTATTAAAGTTGAAAGTATGCTTAAATATTTAAGAGATTGTACTTGCTGAGCTTAATTATTCACCCTTGCTATAGCTGAATATTTTAATTACTTGTAGTTGGATAATATAAGCTGAGAGGCAAGTACGAGGGAATTAGACGATACGGACGCTGGGGATTTGTCTAGCCCTAGGTAGAAGAGTTGAAGGAAATGAAGTTGAACAATCCAATATTGCAATTTATTTGGAATGTTTGTAATAATAATTTAATTTAGCTGAAATATATTAAAGAATGATTATTATTTAATGTAAATTTAGAAGTTTGAGGAGTAGCTGATTATCATTCTATGAGTTTAGTAGGAGTACGGAGACCAGGGCGTCACAATTACCATGGAAAATGATGAAGAAAAATAAGACTCAAAAAAAAAAAAAGTATGATTGTTTAAGAGAATAACATTGGCTACTTTATAAGCCAAACTTTTTTTTAAGTTAAACTATAGGAACTAATTTATTTAAATGCCACATTTAATTTCATAGGAAAATAAAAGTTCCTTTAACCATTAAATTTATGCTTTTTAGAAAAAGTAGTCGGAAAAGGTTATAAAAAAAGAGTTTATATATATATATATATATATATATATATATATAAGTAACATATATTTTTTATGTTGATTTTATAAGCTTATCTTATTACTAAGCTACATTTATGTTTTGAATGACGTTTTTCATTTCCTGAGTGATGTTATCCAATGATGTTGTCACCACCATGTAATAAATAAGATGACGCTTGTGAAAAGGTGCGGATGTTTTAATTTTGAGTCAAGATGCAAATTTTACCTTCATAACTAAATTATGGTTAGAGGGCACTTTTGTCATTTTACTTTTAAGTTTTAAGTTTAAGGTCATTTCAAAACCTTAGAATTTAGCCATTTTGAGTTATAGATATACACTTGCAAAAGGTTGTTTAATTATGATAGGGTCATACGAGTGATTTGAGAGGAAGTTGAATGATGTAACCGAGACAAAAAATGTGACGTGAAAATGTTGAAGCTACGCAAAGACAAGTAAACTTAACTCAAAACTGGCTTTACCAATTGATTAGGTATTAGTTTTTGTTTCACCTATTATTGTATGATTCCTTTACTGCAAGTTATATCAATATCGTATACTTGCTCCGTGATTGAATTATTGAGTACATGGTTATAAATCTTCAATTATATTCTTGTATAACTTACATGACGTAGTTGTTGATATTTTCTCATAAGCATGATTATATAACATGATTTCTTTAAAATTGAATATAGAAAGCGTAAGATATTGGTGAATTCCAGGACCATATATGATGAAATCCATGTAATAATATAGCATGCTATACAAGGTGATATGTTTAATTCGGACTTGGTACTTGGTGAAACTAGTGAAATAGTTCATAATCAATGTGATAATTTGTAATTGACTTGATTTCATATCATGTTCATGGCATCGAGTAATGCTTGTTAATGTGATTTCATATTAAGATCTTGAAGTCAAACTTTTACCATTGTGCATCACCAAACATGCTGCTTGAGAGTCTTGTTGAGCTTTTGTTGCACACTCACCGTATCCATGATTGGTCTAGAAGTTTTTCGCTTGCTGCTGAACCTTTTGATGAACAATGAGGTCAAGTCCTTGAAACTTGATATTGATCTGGATTTTGGTCCTAGATCCATGATTTGGAAGCTTCATCGAGTGCAGTGGTGAAAGTTATTGGGGTGACCATGGTGCTCCATCGTGGCCCTATAGTTGCTCATGTGGGCGAAGAGGATCTACGGATCCTTCATAAAGTTTGAAGGTCAGGATTTTCATATAGTTGCTCATGTTAATGTTATGCCTACTTGATTTTAGTGCCAAATATTGATGTAAATTTTTGTTAGAGACTTCTTACATTGTTATATGCTTAAAATAGATGCAATTTTCTACACGTACAAAGGAAAAAGGGTGTAGCCACATTTTTCCTCCTTCCAACATTCTAAGTACAATAGATAAAAAATATTTCAAGCAATTAACTAGATTTATACTTTGAAGAGAATGTGACCTATACAGAAGGAAGTTATAGTTTATATACAATTAAAGTTTATAATTGTGACGCCTGTTCAGTGGAGAAGTATCTTTTTAAGTAAAAATTGACAGCTGTTTATCTAAAATATTACTGTATATATGCTTAGCTTTTAGAGGATAAACAATGGCGTCATCGAGAGCATTTTCCGGATAGTGATAAGGTTGTCCACGTGTATAGTTATGAGGCTTCCAGGCATGTGTACAGTGCAGAGTTGTTATTTTAGCAATAATAATCCGATAATGAATAGTCATTGTAGCTTATAGGATGATGTGATGAATATTAGGCTGTTAGTAGTAGGCCTTTGCGATTATGCTAATGTGATAGTGATAACAGTACTATTGACCTAACACGAGGGGTTAAGTGGTCTTTCTCATATTGCCCTTTGTGATTATGCAAATGTGATAGTGATGACAATACTATTGACCTAAAACGAGGGGTTAAGTGGTGTTTCTCATATTGGGTGTGTTTCTTGTGTATCAGGTATGTAGGCTCATCTCAGATTTCGAACTTTGGTTGTGGGATGTAAGGCTATAAATAGAACTAAACAGTTCGGGCTCGATTCAGGATAGCTTGGCAAGAAGTTCTATCTGAGCTTGATTAAAAATATTAACAAGTAGAATATGAGCATATTTTAAAGTTCAATTAATTATTCGGACCTCATTAAATTACTTTTTCCTATTAATATTTGATAAAATTCGCTAAAAAACTTTAAACATTCGGGCTTAATTTGTATTCGTGCTCAGTTCGATAGTTAAACGAGCCATACACAAGATTCATTTCAAGCTCGATAAATTATACGAGTATAATCTGAGCAAGTTATCATACTCCATTAAATTCCACTTGTTTTCACCCTTAGTGGGATGTGTTAGCGATATGTTCTAAGAACCAATTGTGAATAGTATTCAATTATAAGTTGTGAATAAGATTGTGTTGGAAATAAAGACCTTCACCTAACTTAGGTAGTAATAATGTCTTGCTAGAGGCAGCTTATGATGTGACACCCCCAAATCTGGGCATCCACACTCCGACTTAGGTTGCCAATAAGATAGTACTCCTTACCTTAATGCGTACTCCGTAAGTTATGTCTTTCTAGGAGTAATTGACCTATAAATCATTTTGCATATTATAATATAATCAAAGATGAAAATATATTTAAGTATATATTTTCATCTTTGATTATATTATAACATACAAAATAATTTATAGGTCAATTACTCCTAGAAAGACATAACTTAAGGAGTACGCATTAAGGTAAGGAGTACTATCTTATTGGCAACCCAAGTCGGGGTGTGGATGCTTAGATTTGGGGGTGTCACATATGACTTGTGGGTTGAAAAGGAGTTTTGGGCCCACTTCTAATGTTAGTTGAACCTACAAGGTCGCACACTAAACGAACTAGAGTTATAATGTATTAGGCCTCATAGCTAGGGTTTCATCATTCTCTTTTATATCTATATATTTAAAGGGGGTGGATTACACAATAGGTACACTTTTGAAGTAGCTATAATCCAAACCTTAATCGCCACATGATTGAGAGACTAAGAGAGAAAGAAACTAGAGAACTACAATAGCATACATAAGGCTTGGGCTCAGTTCATGTGTGGATACTAGTAGAGGCGTGACAATTGACATCCTGATTCAGACACAACCATTCCTGTCATCTCCCTCGAAATCTATTCAGGTATAATCAAACTTGATTTTCGGTTTCAATATGTGTATGGTTTATATGATTCAAATTATATTATTTATTAAATTCCACACTGTTTTTGGATCCGAAAACCTTAGGTGGTATTAGAACCTACTTGCGTTTTTATTGAAATCGAAATTATATATATATATATATATATATATATATATATGTTCAAGTTTTGATTCTAATTAGCATTTGTGGTTTTGATACGTGTATGAGATATATGTATAGGATCATATGCCTTAATCTGTCTTTAATATTCAAAATATGTTATGAGAATAATCTGGATTAGGGTTTATATGATTAACATGTTAGTTAGGGGTTACTAGATGATTAATTTAGATAACAACATGTGGTGAATGAAGATTCGATTAGGGTTTATATCAGTTAATTTGATTAACTTGGATATATGATGGATAGGGGTTTTCGAATTAATATGATTAATTCGAGACCACCGCAAAGGGTGTTGCCCCAAGACCCCGCAAGGGGGCGCGACCCCCTTGACCCTCATAGATAATGCATAATATTTCGTACAAGTGTTTTATATGTTGATAATATATATTATTATGTGTTATGTGATGATGCATGATGAATAGTATATCCCATAGTCACTTTTGGTTTAATTAAATACGACTTGCGAGTCATGATATTTTAATCAAATACAACATGCGTGTCATTGTATTATTCAATTAAATACGACCTGCGTGTCATTGTATTTTTGTATGACAGCCTACGTGTCATTTATTTCACTTGTAATGCTGATTAGAGAATCAAATTCAGTAAATAATCAAGCTAATTGGAGAATCAAGTTGATTGAAAAATTTGATAGCTGGATGGTAATCCACATAATACAAGTGCAATGTCTGAAGATTAGATCTTCATAGTTTAGGGGCCATACTATATCACATTTATTTATTCGTTTATATATTTATGTATGCTGATTTGTTATTATGTTTTGTCACTAGCATAAATAAATAATAGTCACTCATCAAAATTATGTAATCATTGATGCCTTTCCACTCTAATGCTTGTCAAGGCTTGAATCGTTGAGAGATGGGTTTGCTAACGTAAAACATCTTTAACTATTCGAATTAAGCAGGATGGATAATGGTTATCCATACGTGAGGATTGGTTTACTTAACAAGGCCATCAAAACAATTTTGATCTTTGAGGCATAGTGTTGGGGAGCCAAGACATGAGATGTCAACCTCAATAACCAGGAGTTGCATATGATGCAATTAGAAATAAGTTGCTTACCTAAATTGTGACACCTCGGTTCCGTATAACCACTAAATCGGTCATCAAAGACATAACACTTCATTATCATTCAATAATTCAAATAACTAATCAAGTATTCCCTATTTGACAACCTAGGATCTCATATATAATATCACATTCATTGCAGTAGAAACATACAATACAAACAAGTTATATTCTTATTAAATACAATCCTTTTTGAACTTCCTTCTAGGTTAGGACAATCCCAAATCCAACTTTTTCTCTCTATTAAACTCACCTATACCAACTATTGGAAAATAAGTCTTATGTTTTTTTATCGGCTAAGATATCGTAAGTTTTATTGATAGCGCCAATATGTGCCCATTCGCTAAAATAAAAGATGGAGCAAACAAAATCTAGAATCATACTTATCAGCAATGGATTCAACAAGACCAACTCTTTGCTAGCCTTTTCTTATCCTCAATTGATTTAGGTTTACTTCATCTCATGGTCACTTACAAAACAGCACAAAAGGTATGGAAAACTATTGAAGCGTCTTTGGCATCAACATCTCAAACTAGGGTTATATCTTTGCATTATAAATTACATGATCTCAAGGAGCAAGATTGAACAGTTATAGAGTATCTATGCGAAGCCAAATCTATAGCTGATGGATTAATAGGTATTGGTAAAGGAATTTCACAAGGTGTAGGAATTTAACATTTATCTATTCAAAGGCTTGCGTTTTGAATTTAGAGACCTTGTTATGAACTTGGCCATATGCCTAGACCTTCTCGCATTTAATGAACTACATTATCTTTTATTGAGCCATGAATTTTTTCATCGAGATGAAATGTCTAGCCTCATTATCACTTCACCACCACCTGCCGCAAATGTTGGAATTTATAAAATTTTGACAACATTAATAGCTCGATTTATGGAAAAATTAATGTCATAAATAATTAAAATTAATGGGTAATGTCTAAAGGAAATTTGTAGAGCTCCGTGAGAGATTTTTAATGATCCAGGAATCATAAAGTAGCATTGAGAATTGAGAGATATATAAAGTTTCAAAGTGGGGGGCATGTTAGAGAACATTTTTGAATTATTTAATAAATATTAAATGTTTGTCCCATATTGAATAAAATATAAACTATTCATCAGTTTATAAGGGTGAATGCCACATACACTTCAAAGTGGGAAGTAAAGGGAAGGCAAGTCATTGAAAGGAAAGGCAATGCAGGAAAGTTTTAACCAAGTGCACACCGCGAAGGGGAAGTGTAATTGGAGCTTTTAGGTGCACTTTGCACGCTCGCATCCTCACTAGGAGTCCTTGCCTTGTGCACCAGATTAGTTTTGGCTTGTATCAGTACGAATTGGTATAATCTGGTTTATGATTAATGTAATGGTGGGTGCAATATTTCAAATTGAAATAAGATGTTTCTGCCTAAATATGAATAGACACTTATTCAATTTATTTATTTACATTTTTTGCACCCAAAAATAGTGAAGAGATGTGTCTCTTCATGGCAAGCAGAAAAGAAGGAGACATAATTATTTGCTTGTGAACCGGTGTGACCATATACTGAAACAAGGCATCCATACGTAACCAAAACACCTGGTTTATGATTAATGTAATGGTGGGTGCAATATTTCAAATTGAAATAAGATGTTTCTGTATAAATAGGAATAGACACCTATTCAATTTATTTATTTATATTTTTTGCACCCAAAAATAGTGAAAAGATATGTCTCTTCATGGCAAACAAAAAAGAAGGAGACATAATTATTTGCTTGTGAACCGGTGTGAGCATATACTGAAACAAGGCATCCATACGTAACCAAAACACCCCTACATAGACTATAAATACACTATCTGCAACCATTTCCTGTATTCTATTCAACACGAGCATTATGTTCATTCTCTCTATTCAAGTTCTACGATTTTTATCTTCTTCTATATAAAGCTTTTGATTACTTAGTTAATATGTATTACTAAGTAATAGTTACGGACTTATTTGGTTTCTATTTTATCTTGGGAGACATTTCGTTAGACTTTGTGTAGCTTTGTAGAGGATGAAACTTGTTTTAAAGAAAGAGTGAGCATCAATTAACTTGTGCTATGAATAAGATTTTTTTGCTTACAGCATACAACAGCAACAACATTATATATTTCAAATAGTAAACATTATGCAACGCATTTCATCATCATATACTCGTCAAGGTAGTATTAAGCGTCCTAATTGTGGCGTGAAGGCACTAACCGTGGTCGAAATGGTTGTGGTTGACCTCCCGCCCTTGAATAAAAGTCATACCACGGTTTTTTTAAAGATAAATGCCAAGAATATGTATTGTTTAAACACATTACAATTGATTGTTACCACTGCAAGGATGATAACTATGTCTCACCCAGCACACATTATGCATCCATGCAAACTCAGAATCATGCTTAGCATACTTATGTATTGCTGTACAGTCAATGGTTCTTGGATATTGGTGCCACAAATCATGTCGTACTAGATTTAGCTAGTCTCTTCAATGCCAAAGAATATCGTGGAATAGATCAACTGCATGTGGGTAATAGTAATGTTCTTCCCATTCATCATAAGGGTAAAGATAATGTTTTACATGTGCTAAACATATCTAAACCTCTATTATTTGACCAGCAATGCTCAAAGGACAATAATGATTACTTTAAGTTTCATCCAACTTTTTTCTCTGTGAAGGACAAGGATTGCAAGACTACTCTTCTTCAAGGAACGACAACGGAGAGCCTATGTTGCCTTACATATATCTCATAATGTCTTAGCTTCACCTAGTTTTGTTGTTTAAGCCAAAAAAGTTCATTCGTCCACTTGGCATCACCGTCTTGGTCATCCACATGCTACAATTCTTCATCAAACTAGTTGCACCTTCAATTTAGGATGTTCTAGTTTAGAATTTAATAAAATTTTCCATGGTTGTCAACAAGGAAAATCCAATCATCTCCATTTATCTTTAACATCAAGGAGTGCTGCATCTCTTGATTTAGTTTTTAGTGATTTATGGGGTGAAAGTGAAAAAACAATTTGGTCACCCTATTAAACAAGTCCAAATTGATTGGGGTGGAGAATTTCATAAAGTTTCATCTTTCTTTACATCTATTGGTATTCATTATCTTCTATCATGTCCTCACACTCATTAACAAAATGGTCTGTTGAACGTACGCATCGCTATGTATGTAACTGATACTGACTTAGCCTTACTTGCACATAGCGGAGTACCTCATGAATATTGGCACTTCACGTATGAAACTGCAGTCTATCTAATTTACGGAATGCCTCCACCAATTCTAAAGAATATTAGCCATTTCAATTTGGTTGTTTGTGCGATCCTCTTCTTAGACCATATAACAAACATAAGCTAAAGTTACAAATGCATGTGTCTTTCTAGGTTACAGTCCTCACCATGTTGGATATAGGTGCCTTGATCCATCGAAAAATCGTTTATACGTCATGTGAAATGTCAGATTTAACGAATCAGCATTTCTGTTTCTCAGATCATCAAAATTCTATTCATTTAGTTCTGTCTCCTCACTTATGCAGAAATCCATCCTTGGACCACCACCTTCTCCTTATGGCATATCCAATACGATAGTCACTCCATCTTAAAGATCACTGCCTATGTCACCACAAAATGAACCTGTAACTTCTCTGAGTCCAACCCTTTCTTGATCAAAATCTCATCTCATCCTCTCCTTCCATCGTCCATCCCACACAAAAAAAAGTATACAACTCCTATTTCTAACTCCTCCATTGAGAATTCTGCTGCTATAAAATTAGTTGTGGATCTTGGGACACTAAACTCATCTTCTCCTCCATCCATAGCCAACATTCAGCAAAATTCTCCATCTCCTGACAACACGTCCCATATAATGTCTTTATGCAAAAAAAAAAAAAAAAAAAAGAAAGAAAGAAAGGGGGAAAGCTTGAGAGAAAAAGATTTTGAGCAACAAAAAATTTGAGTATCCCCATAAAATTCTTTTTCTTTAAGCATACACCTTATAATTTTATTGATATATATGCTTATATCATTTATTTTAAGATAAAAAAATGGTATCCGACCTCATTTTTTTGGGACGGAAGAAGTACTAACTTTAAATCTTACAAAATTTCCTTCCAGAATTAAGAAAGGTCTTCATATTATTTAAAAATAATTTAAGTAATCTTTTTACACTCTTTTTGCCAGTTATAGAATATTCTATAATTCTCCAAGTAATTAAATAGTATATTCAATTACTAGTCATTAGACTTTTAACATTGCTTCTTACATCGTAGGATTCTTAAGACCCTATTCAGCATATTTAAATGCATTTCAATAACTTATGAACTTAGGTTGACCTTCGGTGACCTATTAACATACAACCCAACATTCGGGCAAAACTCATACCATTTATAATGTGCAATATAAGTAAGATAAAATTTTAAATTAAATGCCAAAATTACATTCCAAAACTCTGGCCCTCGTAACCATACCGAGAGAAAACATAAAGAAAGAAGGTTAATATTCATTATTGTATTCTAGACATTCTGGCTTAATCTTTTAATCTTCATTAACACGCACGTGACGCGCTGGCTACCCCGTGCTTCCTCAACATCCCCATGCATTCCAACAAATTGCCTTCTGAGTTTCATCCACATTCGATTGAGGATCCAATAGACTTGAATTTACTTCTTTTCCCAAAGGATGGCTCGATATTGGGTTGAACCCACATTTAAATTATCTACCGACTAACTGCATCCCAGACCCTCTCTTGTGCATGACAACTTATCCTCTTTTCCTCCTTTTATTTCGGGACAAACATCTAACTCTTCTTCCTCCTGCCACCCTAAGTTTCATCTTCCAAGTCCTTTCGAAGCAATTATTGATATCTCGAATGACTTCCTTTTTATCACTAAATACGAAGTATCTATGCTTCCGCCACAAGCAAATTTGTACCTACAATTTATGTCGTTCTTGTGATTATCCAAACCATTATCCTCACCTATTATGAGAAAGGTGGAACATAGCAATGATCAAGACAAGCTACATTAGTTTTACACGATGTAAGCTGCCATGATTTTTGACTTGAAATTTTGAATGACACAATATACATCATATTTTTTTGCAAGGAATACAAGACAGAGATAGAAAACAGAGCCAAAAAAACAAAACCAAAAACTAAAAACAAAAAAAAGGTAAAAAATTATCTATACCAACATTTTATTTTTTTATGTAGTATTTCTTTGTTCGAGTGATCTCAAGTTTCTGTGCGTAACTGTTCTTAAATTTTCATGTTTTTCTGTTGGTGTCATGGTTATGGTTATGTCTCTTGTTAGTGTTTGTTTCTTCAGGACTTCGTTTTTTCATCAACTTTTTAATATCATGAATTCCATCTATAATACTTGTTTTCTCCTTTATGTTAAATACGTGTCTTGGTTTTGACTAATTACGAAATCATACTTTCAGAAAAGTTTTTAATAATTTGTTCATTTGGGTTCTGTAAAATGTTGAGCTTTAATGAATTTTGCTCATTATGTCTTCTTAAATCAGTTGACTGAGATGTATATATAATCATGGCTAGTAGCAGAAATGCATAGAATCGGCTTGTGGTTGTGTTCTTCATCGACAGCAGTATCAAAGCTGTCAGATTCTTCAGCTGACCGAAAAGGTTGGTTTTTTGCACACTGCTGCTTTCTGCTAATATCCGACAGCCTCAAGCACCTCCGATCGAAAAACAGAGCATATCATCATCTTCCTCTCGTTAATATGCTTCAATAGAGACCAACCAAATCGATTTTTGAGCCCACACGTGCCCACACTCGCCCGGGGAAGATCGGCCTTTTTCAGCCACGCGACTGTCCGCGCATTGCACTATTCGGTTCGGTTCAAGCTGATTCAAACTCTAGTCCAGTTCACCTCTTTTCAAGTCGGTTTTCTCACATTTCTAATCGCTTCCTAGCTAATTTTGGTGAGATCTATCCATTTTTTAGGTCCATTTTGACTAAATCCTACTGCATAGTGCTCTTGTAGTTTAAATTTTGCTATTTTTAGGTCGTAAATTACAAGTTTTTGTCATATTTACATTATCAATGGATAAAAGTGATGCAACATCCCCAATTCATACCATTCTTAAAGGTTCTAACTATGTTTTGTGGTCCCAAGCCATGAAAAGTTTCTTAAAAGGCAAGAAAGTGTGGAGATATGTTACAGGTGATAACAAAATTCATGTAAAAGAACAAAATGAAACTGAATTAAAATTCCAAGATTGTATCAAAGATTGGGATAGCAAAAATCATCAAGCTATCACTTAGTTCATAAACTCATCCATTCCAGAGATTAACATGATAGCAAAAATCATCAAATTATCACTTGGTTCATAAACTCATCAATTCCAGAGATTAACATGCAGCTTGGGTGATATGATACTGCAAAAAGAAGTATGGGACCTTTTGGCCACGCGCTACACCACTGCTGATCTTTTCCATCAATATCAAATTATGAGTACTATGAGTACTATTGCAGAGCAAAGACAAAAACATGGCCAGTCCATTACTGAATTTCTGTCACAGATGAATTCATTTTGGGATCAACTGGCTTTGTCAGAACCAAAACGGGAATGTTCCAAAGAAGTTGAGCACTACACGACCTACAGAGATAAGCATCATCTTATACAGTTTCTCATGGCTCTTGATCCGATATTTGAGCCAGTTAAAGCATCCCTTCTGCATTGTATTCCGTTACCATCTGTTAATGGTGCATTTTCTGAGCTTATTTCTAAGGAGAATCGCCTCCATATTCTCAAGCCCGATTTAACCGATACTGTCTTGTCTACTGATTCTGTTCTGGCTACGCATCCTCAAGCACCTCTCCAGTCTTCTGGCATTCCTGGATCTCTAGGTAATTGGACTGTGAGGACTAATTCCAGATGGACTTCTACTTGCAACTATCACAAATCAGGTCATACATATGCAAACTGTTTCAGAAGGCAAAGGGAAAGTAGAAGTACTGGTCGTCGTGTTGCTGCCATAACGAATACTGATGTTGGTAATGATCCTCCTACTACCATAGCTGTGAATGACCTTAGCTCCATTATCCAATAGGTTTTTATCTCATATTGGTATTCTTCATGTTAGTGCTTCTATTTCTACTGCCTTAGGTACTTCTTGATTTTTTGATTCAGCTTGCTATAATCACATAACCAATAATTCTACTTTATTGTCTCATCTTTCCCCTGATGTTTATCCTACTGACATTCACACTACTAATGGTTATGTTATGAATGTTCACAAAAGTGGACACATTTCTTCCCAAAATTTGTCTCTTTCTCATGCATATTTCATTCCTAAGCTCACTTTAAATCTTATATATTTGTTGGTCAATTATGTGAACTTGGTTTTGATATGTTTTTTTCCTCTTCTGGTTGTCATATGTAGGACCCTCAGATGGGACAGGTTCTTGGGACATACCGTAGGCGTGTGAGGTTGTTTGAGCTCACATCTCTTCACATTCCTCAAAACATAGTTACATCACTTCTCATTGTTGGATCTACTTCATCTAGCTCAGATCCTAGTCTTTGGCACTCTCGACTAAGTCATGTTTTCTTTAGTAGGTTGCGTCCTTTAATTTATAGTGGTTTGTTAGGTTCTGTAAAAAATGAAAATTTTGATTGTTTATCATGTAAATTTACCAAACAAACTACTTTACCTTTTCCTATTAGTAATTCAGTTTTTGTTGCTCCTTTTAAATTAGTTTATTCAAATATATGGGGGCCCTCTCCCAATGTTTTCATGGGAGGATCCAAATAATATATTATTTTTATTGATAATTTTTCTCGTTTTATATGGATATATCTTATGAAAAATCATTCTAAATTAGCTAATATTTACAAAAATTTTGCCAATATGGTGAAAACTCAATTTTCTAGTAATGTTAATTTTTTTTTGCATAGATAATGCCATGGAGTATAAAGAAACTGATTTGCTCCAATGTTTTGAGTCAAATGGTATCATTATACATAAATCTTGTCCTAATACCTCCCAACAGAATGGTCGTGATGAACGCAAATACAGACACATCTTAGAAACTGTGTGTGCCTTGTTCATTGCTAGATCAGTTCCTGAATGTTTCTGGGGAGCAGCAGCATTCACTGTTTTTTATACCTTTAACAGAGTTCCTTCTCCTCTTCTTGACAATCAATATCCCTATGAAAAATTGTATGGTTCATCTCCTCCATATGATTTGTTTAGAGTTTTTGGATATGCTTGTTTTGTTCTTC
>JAUMHB010046828.1:1915-17345 GCA_032359685.1 Pittosporum tobira
AATACACATAAAGAAGCGCAAGAAAAGTTCAATGAAAAATAGCTTCCTTTTAGAGAACATCCATCCATTTCTGGAGTTCTGGCTGAAAACTAGTACAGTACATAACAAGGATCAAAACTGCGCGTAAATAAGAGTTTGTGCTACCAACAACGGTATAAACTGAGTGTGAAAGTTGGCCAAATCCAAAATATGATCTCAGAACTACTGTACAATCCTCTCAAGACACCATGTGTAGAAAAGCACTCATAGCACTAAAGAAAGAGTAAAACAGATGAGAAAAAAAAATGCAAGCCGCTGAACTTCATTGATTTGTAACTGGTTCGATGTCCTTTAGAAGTCCCACAACTTGTTGCATACTTGGCCGCTTGGAAGGAAGATCAGCCGTGCATAAGTATCCAATCTTTAAAGCCTCTTCCATTTGAGACTCCGGTCCTGTTCCACAGATCTTCAGGTCAATAGATCTTGAACTTTGGTTCTTCCTCACTAATCCTCTCACCCAACTAACCAAAGTTGTTTCTTTCTCTGAATAATGATCTTCAACAGGCTTTTTACCTGTAATTAGCTCAAAAAGAACAATCCCAAATCCGTAAACATCGGACTTCGGTGTTGCTGCTCTTGGAGAGCCATTTTCCGGCTGGAGGAATTCTGGTGGCACGTATCCCGGTGACCCAAGTGCAATCTCATCCTCTAGACCATTTCCAAAAATTTTAGCCAATCCAAAATCAGACAATCTTGGTTCCAAATTCAAATCAAGATAGACACTACTAGCTTTAACATCTCTGTGAATTATAGGAGGCGAGCAGCCATGGTGGAGAAATGCTAGTGCTCTTGCAGTCCCAAGTGCAATTTTATGCCTAAATCCCCAAGTTGTTAAGACCCCTTCAGACCCAACATTTTGAATCCCATTATTATTGTCTTCTTCCCATGTGTCCGTACTCCAATCTTCTGTAGTTTGAATCCCGAGTGGCAAATCATGAAGCAAATTCTGCAAATTTCCATTCTCCATGTAATCATAAATGGCAATCCTTTGTTCACCAGCCAAGCAATATCCAGTCAATGGAACAAGATTCGGGTGTTTGATTCTACCCAGATACTCGAGCTCTCTCGCAGCTTCTTGATCCGTCATGGTGGACCCATTGACCAAAACTTTAACAGCTACATGAATACCACCTTGTAAAAATCCTCGATAAACAGGCCCAAACCTCCCTTCAGCCAACAATGTACCTCTATCGAAATTTGAAGTTGCAGACAAGAGGTCGGCAAATGTAAAGTTCAACAATGGCTTTTCAAAGATTACTACTGAAACTGATGTTGCTTGCTTAACATCAGCTACCCAGGTGGTGGAATCGGTCTGAAATGAAAATGGGCCAGAGATATTTTGCTCTTCTTTGTAAGAAACTTGTTTCACAGCCCACATACGGGATCTTCGTCGGCAACCAAATGCCAAAAACAGCAACCCCGCTAGTAAACACATCATTGAAAGGGCTAAGACTAGAGCAAGCTTGAGCCCCCTATGCCTTGGAGCTTTTCTTTTAAGGAGAATAGGGTTTGCGGCAATTGGGCAGCTGTTTAAGGACCCGATGAAAGCTGACTCAAGTGTTTCATTGGAGAATTGAGTAGCACAAAAGGTTAAGTTGTTGTAAGAAAAGTTAAACCTTTCCATCAAGGGGAGTTTATCTACTAGAGATGAAGGGATGTCTCCACTTAAGTTGTTGTATGAAACATCAAACATTTGGAGGCTTTTGGTACTTAAGAAAGGAATTTGACTGCTGAGATGGTTTTTGGAAAGATCAAGAATTCTCAAATTACTCAATTGTGAGATTTCACTGGGAATTTGGCCTATTAAATTAGTCTCGGACAAATTCAAGTATTCTAAATTTGGGAGAATATCAGTTGGCAAAAACTTTGGATTGAAAAATCTATTGTATGCAAGATTTAGGTGTTTGAGATTCTGGGCTTGGTTCAAGCTATCAAAAAGCTGTCCACTAAGCTGATTTTCGGACAAGTCCACATAAACCAAATGTGACCAATTGAAGGTGGAACTGAAATTTACCTGAGAAATGTGACCTTGAAACTGATTGTGGCTCAAGTCTATCACCTCCAATGGCCCCTCAAAAACATCAACTACAGAACCCTGAAAAAGATTACTCGAAATGTTCAGATATGTGATGGCTTTCATCCCTGAAAAATCCGAACCCTGTCCAAAGATCTCATTGCCAGCAAGATTCAAGAATTTGAGCTCGGGAAATGCAGCAGCGAAACCATTAGGAAGAGTACCATTAAGACGATTTTTCGAAAAATCTATAGAAGCCATAGAATGGCAATTCAGAATCCCTTGTGGAATGCTGAACTCAAACCCATTTTGATTGAGAATAAAAACTTGCAAACTTCCAAGTGAGCTAACGGCTTCAGGGATATTCCCAGAGAAATTGTTGAAAGAAAGGTCCAAGCTTTCAAGAATACCAAAATTGCCTATGTTGCTTGGTAGGTTCCCAGAGATTTGGTTAAACGAGAGATTGAGATTTTTGAGTGAAGAACCAAAACTCCAGAAATCAGAAGGCAAACCAGTGATTTTATTATTGCTCAGATCCAAAGATTGAAGCTTTGTGAGCTTGCCAATGGTGGTTTCAGGAATTGAACCAGATAAGCCCAAACCAGAAGCTGTCAGCTTAATAACGTTTCCCGTTTTGGGGTCACAAACCACACCTTCCCATGAACAAACAGGCCTAGAAAAATTGTGAACTTGAAAAGAAATTAAGCCCATTTTTTCCAAGAAATCAGAGACAAAGAACCCATCCGTATTGGGTTCTTCACAAACCAATGGCCTAAAGAACAATGTGACAAGCAAAAAGCAACTCAAAAAGCAAACACCCATTTGAAGATCAAGGGTTAAATTCCAAAACAAAAGAGAAACACTGAACCAAAACCCGCCAGCAACCTCAAAGCCCTTTCTCTTTCTCTCTCTTCAGTCCTTCAACTCCACAATTTTGTGTCATAAATATATGATTCTACCTTTATCTGAACTGCCATTAAATTCATAACCACCACCGTCCCAACCCACGGGCCAGAGGAATCTCAATAGAATTAATACCAAACTTTAACTCAACACTCAGAGATGGACCAAAAAATTTCTGCAACTTTTGGAACCCAGAAAATACCAAAGTAAAAGAAATGGTGGGTTTTGAGGAATAAAAAAATATTACAGTGAATGAATAAATTTTGGCTTTTAAGAGTCCAAGAAAACCATCAATGGAAAAAAACCCAACTGAAAGAACCTTGTCACTTTGTCAAACAACATAAAGCTCAAATATTTTTTCTGTTACTTTTAAATTGCTACTTAAATGAAAACAAGGTGGATTGCAGAGGAGAGAGAAGCGTACGTTGGGAAATGGAAGTTGATAAAGTGCTGTGGGGTGGTCAGAAGTTGGGCTTCATAAATGACGAGGATTTAAGGAAATGTCTTCCGGGTTGGCAGTGGACTGTTGGGTTGAATTCAATGATTCTGCTTATTTTTCCACTGATTTGAAAATGTTTCTTTTCTTACAAAAAAAAAAAAGGCAAGAACTGGAGTTTTGGAAATAGATTATGGAGAGAAGAAATAAATTGCTAACTCCAAAAATCAAGAAAGAATCGCCAGTACTGTTCACCACTCTTATAGTGTAAAGTGAAAGGTAAATAAATAAACCAAAAGCAACCTTTCCTTCCTCTCACAGGCTCCACAACCCATTTCGACCATAATTAGCAAATACAAAAAGTGAACTTTCAATTTTGATAGCATTCGGGTTTAAATTGTTTTGGGTATATTTCCCTTCATATATGTACATTTCTACAGTAATATTGTACTTCATGTATGGAGTAAAAAATTATAAAACTGATTAAATAATTTTTATTATTAAATATGTCAAATGAAGCAAATCTTGCAATTATAGCGCGTGATTTATGTAATAAAGTTAGTGACGGATTAAACTTGTGAAACTCCCATATATGGTATCCAGTAAGTAAGGTGCTCCAAAAAGTCTAGGGGCTTTATTTTTATTATTTATTTCATTCTAATTCTGAATTACTGCCAGTCACACTGTCAAACGGGTGACCGTGTTTATATTTCCTTGACTTTATGGCCCATGGAGTACCAACTCCACTTTTTTACTCCCTTTTTACTGAGTATTTGTTATGACAGAAGTCTGAAGTGCGCTCCAAGGTTTTAGAAAAAATAATGCTAACACCCCAAACTTTTAAAACATTAAAAATTATCATAAATTCATTTCAATTTTAATAGAGATTTATGCTAAAAGTTTTATTACTATGGTGTTCATAATCTTCATGTACGCCTTCTCATACTCATCTCCATCATAATCATCTTTATGACAGTAATAATAACAAAAAAATTAGCCAAAATTTTACTTAAAGAAGGGACGGAGAGTATATTAAATTGCCTAACAAAAAGGTTTAAGTCAATTTTATATTTTCTAAATATTAATTTATAAAAAAATTTGTGTTACAAATTGAAATTCAGTTTTTTTTTTTTTTTTTCGGAAAAAGAATCACCGACTCCACCTAGTATGGGATAAGTGTGAATGAGAGAAGGTGACTTGTGTTTGAATTGATGCACATCCATGGGACCAACAATCATGCATTTGATTTCATTTATACCTATCTCTTTCTTTAGTGGATTATCTTTCATTAATTGGAAGAATATTTGGAACACTTTATATATTTTAAGTCGGAAAATGTTACATCACTTGTCAAGTTTTGTTAAGTTTTGTGAAATATATTGAGAATTATTTTTGTGAACTTATATTAAGATGAGGGCTGGCGGACTAAACGAGGCGTTACTCCATTTAAAGTATAAATTTGATTAGTTTAAATTTTGATTTAAATTTGAAAAAATATTTGTTTAATTTTAAATTCGAGCTCAAACTAGATAAATTCGACTTGTTAAAATTCATTATTATTAAATATTTTAAATTATT
Organism: Pittosporum tobira; assembly: GCA_032359685.1. Classification (NCBI taxonomy): domain Eukaryota; kingdom Viridiplantae; phylum Streptophyta; class Magnoliopsida; order Apiales; family Pittosporaceae; genus Pittosporum; species Pittosporum tobira. The sequence continues at coordinate 6,886 of JAUMHB010046828.1, forward strand.
AAGTAAAAAAATTATAATTCAACTCATTAAAAATTTAATTAAAAAATTATATACTTAAATAAGTTGACTTTATATATATATATATATATATAATTTAACAACCTAAACTCAATACGATTCGGCTTATTTAACATCCGGTTTCAGTATCTGTCCTAATAAATATAGGGGGATGCGAACTACTGGATGGCACGACTTTGGCTGTTGAGCTGATTTTGGCCCGACTCACAAATATCTTCCTAGTACTCTTTAGTACTGAATAATTGGTGCTGAATAATTAGTTTTAGAATAAAGTCTTATTATGCTTAGTTAAAATTAATAATTTATCACATTAAAGGAGAAAATAAAAAGACTTATTAATCCAAAAAAATGGCTAGAGAGTTTATTTTTCTTTTAATTAGACATGCACCGACTGAAAAGAATTATTATTTATTTTTTTATGTAGGTAAAAATGAATTATTAATTAGTTGCTTGGTGTGAAACCTCATTTATTTATTTTAATTTATTTTGAAACAACCTCGTTTATTCTTTGATCCGCCATATTGTGAGTTGGCAAAAAAAAAGACTTAATTATTCTAACCTTTCTTCCTACGGAATCTCTGAAGATAACAACTGTGTTTTTCCACTTTTTCTGTGCGATAATGAGTGCTACAATGTTATTATCATGTCATTATTATTAATTATTAAATTAATATTTTTTTATTTAAATTAGATATTGAGAAAAATATATATAATTTTCAATAATTTATTTGAGATGATCTTGATTATTGTTTGATTTATAAATTACCAATAATTTAAATAGATAATACAGTACATAAAATTGGATTAAAGTTGTAGCTGAATTAGTAGAACCAAATTCGAAATAATAAAAGATTGTCAAAACTACACGAATACACCGCCTTTTTCCACGTTCAAAAAATATATATAAAAAAAAATAAAATAAAGGTATGTTTGATAGAGTTTACTAAATTTAATTTTTAAAATTTAAATTTCATAATCAAAGCTTTTAAATTTTTGAACCCAAAAAAAAAAGGGGGTATTAAAAAAACTACAACCAAACAACGACACCGCTGTTTATCAGCTAAACGCAGTGCAAACGGCAAGCACGCGGTATTTGTTATTCTGTTCGGTTGTGCTACTTGTGGTAGAGTTGACGACGGCAACACCGACTACGACTAGGAAAGTATGAAAGAAATCAGTTTTCTTTCCATGATGTTTTCATTATTTGTGGAGTAAAAACGAATAAATAAATAAATATATTTCCTAGAAGAATATTAAATATGGTCAAAGTCGTGTTCCTCCCCACCAGAATTCATATATTCCCTATTTTACAAATGTGTCTTTAATGTTTTATTATTTTGGTTTTACGAAAAGAGTTTTTTTTTTTTTTTTGGTCTTTTTTTTTGTTTTTTCTGTTGATATTATAGATTATCAGTGTCTTAAAAATCTTCTTTAAATTTAATTAATTTTTATTTAATTACTAGGTAATTTTTAACCGTCTGATTTTGCCAGACACTTTTTAACACCATGATAAAATGACACTAAAAATACCTTAGAGTTGACAAATTTTAAATGTATAACTCATTTTGCAGCGGAGTATTCTTCAAAGTTCAGACAAATGTACCATCCGAATCATGGACTAACTTATTAGTTGATACCAACTATTATATTACTCGCTCTTTTTCAAAAAAAAAAAAAAGGTCAGTGTTTTTTTGTTTTAAAATAAATAATGTATACGCATATTTCAATAAAAGTATGTGGTGTATGTTTAAAATTTTTACGAGAATATTCAATTTTTTTGTAGTTCAAAATTTTTCTTTCTCATCAAAAATAATTTTTTTAAATTTACAAATTTTATATGTTTTACTCATTTTTTAAAAAACGAATGGAATATATAATACACCTTTCAATATTATTGAAATACTTATTAGACAGACAGCTAAGCACTAACAAATTAAAATAAGATGGCTATTTTTTGTAGGCAAATTAGTGGCAACACACTGCACGCATGCATGCATGTTCTAGGAGTCGGACTTTAAGCCCAACCAGTAATGGAATACATGTTACCTTATCTTTATTTAATATTAATAGTTCTTTATTAGGGCGCGTACATTTATGTATTTTATTTATAGTGTCTTATCTAAATATAATATAAGACAAAAACAATTATTTCATCCGATACAAAATTAATCGTTTAAATATCAATCGTATACGTGCGAGTTATTATTATTCGTTAATTTTTTTTATACAGGATTTTCCGCTGTTAGATCTTCATTCTGCTAGTATCAGTAGTGAATGACATGAATACCAACCATTAAAATCAATACATGTATGATAAATTTTGAGTGAGATGAAAAAATAATAATCTACATGACATTTTTTTATTTTTTATTTTTTCAAATTATGTTTATGAATGTACCTTCTCTGTACAGTGAAAAAAGTAACAGCACGGGCTATGATTGTATCATATGAGGTCGTGCTTGCACTTATGATGTAACCGCGATGGACGATAGGCGAGCCTGGTCACGATTACCACCGATACAATAAACAACGAGACATTTACCGTCCGGTTTGTGGCCCTTGATTTCAAAATTGGAGAAAAAGAAAAAATTTATTGCTCGCTTTTTTATTATACATTAAATATGTATTATATTCAACTTATAATTTATTTTAAATAAATTAAAAAAAATACTCTATAAATAATGTATTTTTAAAAATATATTGTTAAGTTGCTCGAACAAGTTTCAACAAAACAAGGCTACATAATGTTTACAAATGAATTCTCCATTAAAACCAATACAACCTACAAAATCTCATAAGAAAATATTGTCATAAATGCGAGAGTGATACATTCATCATCAGTCACTTTCCAAATACAAAACAAAATTCATCAACATTAGTTTCCCAAAACTTTAATATATTCCTCACACAGGAGAACTCTCCCACTGGCTCCCACCTTTTACAAACGACAGCAATAATTGTTAAAAGTCACCCATTCATAATTAACAAAATTCCAGAAGAAAATGAGAAGAGTCGGTTTTTTTTTGTTTTTTTTTTTTTTTTTGAAATTCGTAAAATCAGATTATTCCTCTGGAACTTCTAACAATTGTACCTCAGCATGACACTCATCAATACAAAGATAGATAAATACGTAAGCCCATGAAGATTTAACCCCTATGGATATGGATGTAGATCAGCTCCCATTATATCCTGTATGGTTTGTTCCCAGAGCTGGAGAGGCCCATCCTTGCCTTCTTTAACTTTGGATTCGTGTTCGCAAATTCTTGGAATAGATTTGGCCCACTGAAGTGACTCTTCATGTTCCTTCGTACTTTTCTCTTCATCCCTCGATCATATTCTTCATCCCTAGTGAAGTTGGAAAATTGCAACACCAATGTCAATAACAAGGAAAGAATGCAATTCATATAAAATGGCTACATTTAATAGTTTACGCCAAGCTCACAACCGACTTGAGCTTAAGCCGCATAATGATACAGATTCTCAGAGTTCTAATACAGTTGTACAAAAAGATTTAGCTTAGGCTCCCGCAAACGTATACAATATTCCTTGATGAATAAAATTTTGTAACAAAATCATTTAGTAAATTATGATACTTCATGAATGTAGTCTACAAACATTTGCAATCATCGGCAGCATAATGTTTCAAAAGATAGAGAATTTTCCACTTTACACAAAATTTTCCAAAAAATTGAATTTCAATTTACCATTCATCTCCAACATAACCAATATCCACACGAAGGGGCTCTGTTGTCTGACACGAAGTAGATCGTATATCATCCCAATGTGGAACTGGAATCAAGCACAAAAGGCAAACAAGGTAAGACTGTCATCCAATTTTTACGAAACAGATCAATATTCAGTTTGGGTTCCGCACTGAATGTAGCATAATACTCCCTCCACTTCAAAATATAAGAGCTTTATTGAGTTTGAAAAGTCGGTCTAGAACATTTTCAAATTCAAATTGACATGAATCCATTTGATTAGAATTGATATAATTGTGAAGGTTATAAATTATTGGAGAACTACTAGTATTAGTTAAACAACAATTTTTTCACTACTACCAATGGATTCATGTCAATTTGAATTTGAAAATGTTTCCAAATTGACTTTTCAAAGTAAATAATGCTCTTATATTTTGAAATAGGGATAGTATATTGAAAAAGGGGTTAAGGGGAATCAAGATAATTATACCTATTGTCTCCTCTAAACCTCTGGTAAGCATACTCATCAGACTATTTATCATAGAGTCTCTTTTGCCATCTTGTGAATTATTAGGTCTACTTGCATCCCACTGGCTTCCAGCAGAACCGGAATTAGAACTCTTCTGCAATGGATCATCAGAAGTAGATGGCCCAGGATTTGATGGAATACTATCCGCGTGGACCCCGTCCACCAAATGTTTCTGAATGAGATTTGTTTCTGTTGTCCCAAATGTGCTCTTTTTGCTTCTTTTAAGTTTTTTCTTCTGGACACCCAATGTCGTCCCGAGAAGGATCTTTGAGCTAAGATGCAGTTTAATAATTGGGCATTTTGGGTGCTTCTTTCTCATCCTTTGACTGTGTTTCCCTTCAAGAACATTCTTTTTTATCAACATATGTTTTGCAATTGGCAGGGTTGATAACTTTGCAGATATAGCCTCTCCTTCTCCCTGAACATTATCACCAGATTTTTCATGCTGATGATTAAGAAATATGATTTTGAGTTACTAGATATTTAAGGAAAATGATTCTCACCTGACTATTTTCCCTGCTTGCTGAACTTAAAAGAATTATAGGGGGGATCTTTTCCATCGTTTTCCCAATAGGATCCAGTAATGAAGCTTCACAGCCACTCTAAACGAAAGAGGACAAGTCAATATTACATGAATTATAATATACCATGCATATTGAAAAACCAAAAAGAACACCCAACTTGGGACAAAAGCAATCAAATACCTCTTCAGGGGAGGCCTTCTCTGTCATTTTAGTAACGTCAGGAGTTTCCTGAGGGATGCAGCCATTGGGTGATATAGCAATTGACTCATCTAGAGCATTTTCTGGGATTTTGTACTCATTTTCATTTGATGATATAGCACCCAAGTCAATTACCTCTTCTTTAGCACCTCTGTCGGGATCACATTCGAGAAGTTTAGCATTGCTTGTTGTGACCATAGCACTATCAAGTTTAAGAGGCACATTAGAGCCTGCAACAAATGAATTTTGTTGTGGTGAACATTCTCTGTCTCTGTGGCTTTTGACAGACAGACCCTTCATGGGATCCTCTAGAGGTGGAGCCTGCGGAGAAGGTTCCAACGGAGTGTCCTTGTTAGGTGTTGAGCACTCTGCTGTCATCAAGCCACGAAGATTCTGACCAGGGGAATTTTTGATCAGAGTCTCCTCTGATACACCAACACTTGATGAATCTTGCTGCTGCAAACATTCGCCATCTTGGCTGCTTGTAACAGAAATGCTTGTAACAGAAAGGCCCTCCGTAGGATCCTCTAAAGGTGGGACCCGTGGAGAGGATACCGATGAAGGGTCCTTGTTTGGTGCTGAGGACTCTGTTGTTGTCGAGCCATTGAGATTCTGACCAGGTGAATCTTTGATCAAGGTCTCAGCTGATACACCGGCACTTAATGAATCTTCAGCGCACACAGCACGATGTAATCTCGTCTGCACTGGATGTCCACTTTGGATGGTTTCTTTTAATTCTTGATTTAAATTAGAATAAGCTTTAATACTTCCCATAGCGTTTGTGGTCATATTCTGTTTCTGAACAACATCAAGAGGCTTCTTTGGAGCAAAATTTCTTCTATTTCGATAATAGAACAACATGTACGCCTTCTGCTCCAAAACCTTCCTCTCACTCACTTGAACCACCTGTTAAACACCAGACGCGTCAAAAGAATTGTCAAAACCAAATTAGCAAGGGTTATTAGGCTGCATAAATTAATTATAAATATGAAAACATCATGTAATCCGTAACAATTATATTAAATCAACCCTAAATATTGAAGTTATCTCTAGTACCCGATTGTCATCAAGGGAGTACCAATTGCCGCTTGATGTACGTACGAAGCAGTAATAGTGACCGGAATGGGTGCTCCACCCAGCATGAACCAAAACCCCGTAAAGAGTATACTTCAAATCTCCATCCTGCAAACATGAAGAGAACGCTAAAGAAAAAGGAACCATCAAAATTCTAGAAGTTGTTTTAAAGTTAGGTAAACATTTATGGTGCCTTGAATAAATAAATAATGAACTTACATATGGATCAGTTACAAAAGGTTCCAAGTCCAGCGTAGGGCCAAACAGAACCTTCTTGTCAATCTTTTGTCCAGCGAAATGTGAACCAAACCTCTTTAGGTGGATGGTAAGGACATAAGGTGCCTTGTCAATGGTAAGCCTTTTGAAAGCCCTAACTTTCTGCTTACACTGCTGGCACTGGTATTGTCTCTCCCCTCCATCTAACTGCTCTATGGCAGTGAAATGAGAAAGTGCCTTATTTAAAGACTCTGCCTTCGCAATTTCGAGGCTCAAGTCTAAGAACGGATCATAGTTGTTTGAGCTATACGAACACTGCATGCATTTCACCTAAGACAAATAATAACAAGTTTGTTACAGTTAACACCCTCTTTGGCGAACCACCAAATTCTAATTTATTCCAGAAAGTCAATATATTATCTCCCCCAACATTATAGGGCAAGAGCACATAGTAGAGCAAAGACTTGCCTGACTACGGAGGCGACCACCAAAGATCTTGTGGACCAAACTTTTATCATAAGCACTTGGTGATTCACTAGGAACTCCTGAAGGCAAGCAGCACTTGTGCATCGATTCCAACAAATTCACCATGTATTCATGAGCATCCTCCTGCCTGGAATTTCGGAAACTGCGTGATATGCCTAATTAAGTGGTCAAGGGTTCCAAATGTAGAAAATTCAAAGATACAAGAAGCTTTTACAGGAACAAAGATGTCCCATTTCGCTTTTACACATTTAAGAAACTAATCAGGTGTACAAGTTTGCAATGTTTCAACTATTCTCTTAGATTAGGTTCCATCCCGTATATTCATGGAGAAAATTCTACACCTTCAAAAGCTTGACTAATCTCAGTTGCACCTCAGCTACATGGAAAAATAATCAATATAGGAGTTTGAGGAACTAAAGGTGCACAATTATGTTGGATATATATATTTCGAGGTTAAAATCTAAGACGCAAGTAAGTCAGTTTCTAACCAGAAATGGAAGCAAAATTGAAAACAAAAAATAAAAAATCATATAGAAGTCTAAACCTAAGATATATAAGCTACAAGATGCTACCAAGTGACTTCAACTGCTATTCAGGAAATTAATCCACCATTAAACATTATAGGGATACAGCGCAAGTTCGAGACTATCTCCTTAGGTGCTAATATTCTCCCAGTTGACTGTAGAGCACGGCTAACATGTTTCTGGATGGCACACAAAGTACAAAATCCAGCAGTGCGACCTTCATAAATCAAATTATTAGAACATAAGAATACTAACTTTTCTTTCCAAAAAAAAAAAGGTGAAAAAAAAAATGGGAGCTTAAGAGTTAGAATAAGAATTAAGTAGTTTGATATAAACTTAAAGCATCAATATCGACTAGTGTATGCCTGGGGTAGGGTGTAGAAAGGAGTCAAGACAGTTAACGATCCCCATCGGTTCAGTCAATAGCTTGCTTGCAACTTGTTTCAGAATTGAAATGACCAAAATCGATATCTACTTGTCGCATTTTATCTTTAGCAACCATAGCCACTTAGCAACAAGTAAACTGACTGGCGCAAACTCAAAGGTTAAGACTCATAACTCAACTCAGCCTCACATTTTATCCCAAACTACTAGGGTAGACAAATGTTAGGACTTTATAATTACATAAAAATATTAATGAGAAAATTTCCAATATTCAGTTACATAGTTCCAAGTGAGACACAACCAATGGTTACACTACCACCATCGTTTAGATGATGACTAATTCCATTTCAAAATAACCTCAACTATCAGGTCCTCAACGATATTAGATTCTCAAGCTTGCAAGATTAACATTTATCTTTGTAATCAATGTGATGTCCTCAAATTTTACCCAATAATACACAAATCAACAATTATATGTTTGTACTTTCAAGTTCAATTGCTATATACACATGGTTTTGAGCGCATGCGTATGTACATTTTATATTTATAAATACAAAAAGGCAATTCTTTTTTAGTCTTTACCTAAGGAAAGCACATAATTTGGATTGCCAATATAAGCATTAAACCACCCCAGTACTGTAACTAGTTTGACGTCTAAATATATTGTTTGTCTTGGCCACAAGGACCACATACCATGTTGGACACCTGCTATGCTTCTGATAGTCTATAATGAATTTATGAAATAAACGAAATAGTGAGGGCAGATCAAGCACCCACTTCCAGGATTTAACATGATGGGACAAGAAAATAATGCTAATTCAATTTTTTTTTCTTTTCCTCGGGCACCTATTATCTTCAGATAATAATCCAGCATGCCTCCTACTTTTGTAGTATGAACACAGAATGCCTAACTAACCAATCAATTGAAAAAAAAAAATCAGAAATAAAGGCAAGTTAAATACATATATGGAAGTATGAATCAGCCTGGTGTTGACATCTTACACTTTGCTCGTTCACTTTGACATTTGCTAAATCAAATTAGTTTAGATTGGGTTCCCCACCACTTTACCCTAATATGCATAAGGGACAGAATTTTATTTTTTTTTTAGATTAAAAAACAAAACAAAAAAAAACAAGGGGGTGTGATTTGTAAATTATTGCAGCAACAGAGGAGAAAGAGAGACTAACAAGAACTTTGATGCTTCCCACTCTGTAGATATGCTGCTAAAGGCTCCGTGTATGTCAGGCACTGTAATACTGAATTCAGGAAACAAGTATTTCCAAGATTTTGCAGACCAGCACCCTGTAAATTATGATAGCATCATGAAAGTCAAGATAGCGCATATCTTCGAACCAAATCTCGTAATTATCGAGCATAAATCACAAGGGAAAGAGATGCCTATTAACTTTTTTAGTCAATTTGCAAAATCCTAAAGAAATTCAAATTAATATGAGTTCATGTAAGTGTTAAAATCAACAAACATAGTAATTAGTTGCACCGTTTAAGTTAGACATAACTTAAAAAAAAAACTACGGATTTTAAAAATAGATATTCGATTACAAATTTTACATAAAAGGAAAGTGTTTTTATAACAATTTTTTTTTTGAGATGGCATAAAATTTCTTCTAATTTTATAATTACTCTAATTTTGGAACAGAGGTAGTATTAATTAGTTAAGGTCTTTTTCTTATTTGTTAGTACTTGATATTACAATGGAAAAGAGATCCCTCTAGTGATGAAGCCAGAAAGCCAAAAGCTTAGTTTGATGAGTACCGGGTTGAATATAAAAACTTGGTTCAGCCATGAGAGATTTTCAAAAACCTTCGGAAGATACAAGACCCACTCAATAATACAGCAGCCACAAATAGTAGAGAACCAACACACTGAGCTCAAGTAAGCAGAAGAGAAAATAAAACAAGAAAAAGAAATACCAGGGTAAACTGAAAAGGACAAATGGACAGTAATAACTAATACAAGGAGTATAAAGTAACATTAGCCCATTAACTAACAGAATGTAACCATTTCATTGAAAGTAACCAAATCCAAAAAAGTTTATAAACATTGATTTAAGAAAAAGAAAGAAAACATTGACTCGCTCAAAGAGGGAATGCCCAACTCAATAAAACCAGAAAATTCCATTAGAAAAAATTCAAGTTATAAATAAGAAAATAAGCAATTACCCTGAAATATAATCCCCAAATTACAACTAAAGCAATAACCATGTTAAGAAAAACAAAATACCAAGTTTTTATGCAGTGCAGTAGTTGTATCCCAATAAGAAGCTATAGAAAGAAGAAGATTGGAATATAAGAAAGGGTGAAAATCTAACTTGATGAGAAAATCAAGTTATGTAATTATTGAAAAGTGAGATCGTACAAAACAACCCACAAGGTTAAAGATAGTGAACATACAACTCCTACTTGGAACAGAATAGAGCCAAGCTCACTGAAAAATATAAATATTCAAGTAAGATTTACAACAATTAGATGTATCATTTAGAGAATCAACCTCAACAAAATAGTTGGTTACCAAATTATAAATCTTTAAAATGTATGTTGCTATCCACGTTTTTCTATTTGATAATCACATACTTTAACTAGTTCGTTCTCAATGCTGCACTTGCAATCCTCAGTAGTCCCAAAACTGAGCTTGTGAACCAACAAAATTGTGGGAAGCCCACTTAATATCCCAGTAAACAAAAAAAAAATAATTTTTAAAAAGGGATATTTAGAAGATAAAAACATCAAATTACATCCACCACATATCAAAATAACAATGAAAAAAAAATTAGAAACCTCCATCCGT
>JAUMHB010046839.1:0-17333 GCA_032359685.1 Pittosporum tobira
TCGGTTGTGGGGTCCACAAATACTTTGCGGCGCTCCGTACGGGAATAAATATTGCCTAACTTTAACGTTGACATTTTATTTTGTCGGAAATCAATATTTGAATTTACCACCCTAAATTTTATTTTATCCCAGTATATTATACTGTTAAAAATGTATAAATTTTATAACATTTTGAAAATATTGGGTTCTTACAACCACCATTAGTGTGTTAAGAGGATGAGATTTATCCATATAAAATGTCTCCAATATTCTTTTTATATAATTAAACTAGTGCAACAAAAATTCCTTTTGGAAAATACTCAATCTACAAGCCAAGACAATACTTGGTTTGACCTAAGTCTTTCATTTCATATTCTTTCTTTAGGCAAGTACGAGCTTTTTCAACCTCTTTTGAAGTTCCTATTATATTCTGGTCATCTACATAGACTGATATAATCACAAAACCATTAGATGACTTTTTAATAAACACGCAAGGACAAACCTCATTGTTCACATAACCTTGCTTCAGGAGGTAATCTTTCAATTGATTGTACCACATATGACCTGATTGCTTCAGACCATATAATGATCTTTGTAGGTTAATACTGTACATGTTGCAATTATCATTTTCTCCCATATGGGGAATTGGAAATCCTTTAGGGACTTTCAAGTGACCTATACAAATATGCAGTCATGACGTCCATTAAATGCATATCAAGATTCATACTTACTGCCATATTGATCAAATAACAAAACGCAATATCATCCATTATGGGAGAGTAAGTGGCATCAAAGTCTATGACGGGTCTCTGCGAAAACCCTTGAACAACTAACTTCACTTTATATCTTACCACCTCATTTTTTTCATTATATTTTCGTATAGACACACATTTATATCCGACAGGGATAACATCTTTGGGTGTTTGGACAATAGGTCCAAAAACACAACGTTTATTAAGCGAGTCTAGTTTTGCCTTGATTGACTCCTCCCATTTATTCCAATCTGAACACTTCTGGCATTCAAGAATGGCTTTTGATTCTGGATCCAGATTGTCTTTTGAGACATTAAGTGCTATAAATGAGGTAAAGGAGTCGTCGACAACAGTTGTAGTTCTATCATATCTCATTCCCGTATTCAAATAGTTTATTACAACTTCTATAGTAACACCAACCAAATCCTCATCGTTTTCCATAACAATAGGACTTGGCTGTTCCGTTTTCCCAGGATTGTTATATGGAGCAGTTGCACTAATTTTACCGGGATTGCTTTCTTCAGGATTAATCTCTGCAGGAGACACATTAGGTAGCTGAATTTGTTTTCTTTCCGTAGATTTATGTCTTTAGCCCCTGTGGGTCGTCTACGCTTCTGGCGTTAACTAGGCTCATCAGATATTTTTAGTCCCGAGGGAATCTCCACTCTAGGTGGTGCATTTTCTGCAGGAATATGAGACTTAGTCACCCTTTTATGATTAGTAAATGCATCAGGCAATTTACTTGCTAAGTTTTGCAAGTTAATGATCTTCTGAACTTCAAGTTCAGTCATGCTTGCACGTGGATCAAGATAATTCATTTGGTCTTCTTTCTAGAAAATTTCACGGCATTCTTTAAGCTTCAGACTTTCTCCCCCTACTGTAGGGAAATGTGCCTCATCAAATATACAATCAGCGAACCGAGCAATAAACAAGTCACCTGTTTGGGGCTCCAAGTATTTTATAATAGACGGAGACACATATCCCACATATATGTCAGGTCTACATTGGGGCCCCATTTTGGAATGTTGTAGAGGTGGTATAGGAACATATATGGCACAACCAAAAATGCGCAGATGGGAAACATCAGGTTCACATCCACGTACAAGTTGAATTGGGGAGTATTCATGATATGCAGTGGGCCGAATTGGAATAAGTGATGCAACGTGCAATATCACATGTCCCCATAAGCTAAGGGTAATTTGGCCTTTAACAACAATGGTCTAACAATCATTTCTAGACGTTTAATTAAAGTTTCTGCTAAGTCATTCTGAGTATGAGTATGCGACACAGTATGCTCCACGTCTATCTTAATGGCCATACAATAGTCATTAAAAGCCTTAGACGTAAACTCACCAGCATATCTAACTGGATCTTCTGGATCGGGTAATCAGGAAATTTTGAATGTAATTTAATCAGCTGAGTGAGCAATTTGTAAAAAGTCATATTATGCATCGACAACAAATCAAAATATGTCTATCACGTTGAAGCATCAATCAGGACCATGAAATACATGAAAGGTTCACATACATGGTGGATAGCCCTACATATGTCTCCTTGAATTCTATGCAAGAATATAGGAGATTCCACCCCTTACTTTAGAATGAGACGGCTGTACGATTAATTTACCATCAGCGCACGCATTGCATATATAATCAGTGGGTGAAGGGAGCCCATGATTTGTTAATTGATGTCCAACTCAATGTACTAATATTCGGCGCATCATATTCGACCCTGTGTGACCCAAACGGTCATATCATATCTAAAAACTTTCTGGGTTTTTGAACTTCGGATTCATCACAACATGTTTATTACTCACATGTATGTAAGTATAATATAACCCGAAGGATAATGATGGTAACTTTTTCATAATTTGTTTTATGTATCCCCTCATCTGGGTGAGATACAAGTATTCTTTTACCATCGTCAGTCTCGGTTTCAACATGAAACCCATTGGAACGAATATCTTTAAAACTAATTAAGTTCCTATTAGATCGTGGGCAAAATAAAGCGTCATTAATAATAATTTCTGTGCCCATTGGTAGCATTACACATGCTCTTCCAGAGCCTATAATTAATTTACTATTACCTGAAATAGTAGTAATATTCCATTCATATTTTTTCAATGTTTCAAAAAACTTTCTCTGCTGGAGAATATAATGTGTAGTACCATTGTTCTCTTCAAAGTAATTGTGTAGCATCATTTTTTGCTAACATAAAAATAAAGAGAATAAGACATAATATTAACATGAATGTTAATAAATATTAATACAAACTTAGAATAATATATATATATATATATATATATATATATATATATGTATAAATGAAAAACACAATTTCTTACATAAATTTGGGAGATAGAATATTTAAATAGAACAAATACACATATTAGTTTTAAATACAATAAGGAAAACTCAAGATTTTTAGAGTTTTTTACACAAGGTCATCGAAATGATCAAAATCAATAGAGGTATGGTCCATTGACAAACCCCTCATTCTCCACTACAGGTTGATTAACAAATTTTACTTCATTTTTCTTCTCAACCTTGTATTTTTGATAGAGTTCAACCAGGTATTTTGAAGTATGGCAAATGCGAGACCAATGTCCAATACCACCACATCTATGACAAATATTGGGGGCAACCTGATTAGGTGCTGCTAGGCCTGTTTTCTTTTGTGGACCACCTTGGGGGTATTTGAACTTCTATCAAGGCTTTTATTCGGCTGGTACTTCATGTTGTGTCCTTTTTCCTTCCATTATCTTTTTTTTTTTTTGTGTATGACGTTGTACATTATGTGCTTCGGGCACAGGTGTAGAACCAATAGGACGAGTATTATGATTGTCCATCAACAAATAGTTGTGTTTTTTAGCCACAAGTAATGCCGATATTAGCTCATAATACTTAGAATAGTTCTTCGCCTTGTTTTGCTGTTGGAGTACAAGGTCATTGGCATGGAAGGTGGATAAAGTCTTTTCTAACATTTCATTCTATGTAATCCGCTAGTTATAGAATTTTATCTGGGACAAAATGCGGTCGATAGCAGAATTATACTATATTAAATATTTGAAATCCTGAAAATGCAGGTTGATCCATTCAAACCTAGCTTGAGAAATGACAACATTTTGTTGATGGTCATAGCGATCCTTCAGGGATTGCCATAGAGTTGCAGAGTCCTCGTTAGTCAAATACTCAACCTTTAGATCTTCTTGCAAATGGTGTCAAATAAAGATCAAAGCCTTAGCCTTCTCGGTAGAGGTACAATTAGATTCTGAAATAATAGTTTTGCTGAGATCTAGTGAAGTAAAGTGTATTTTGACATCGAAAGTCAAGGTTAAATAATTACTTTCGGTAATATTTAACATAACAATTTCTCACTTGGTAATGTTCAACATGCTGAATAAATTACATACACCATAGTTAAATATAATGAAGAGGAATATCCTTAAGTAACAATTATTCAATACCGTAAAAATAGTAATACAACATATTTAAGAATTAAAAATAATAAACATGAAGATACAAATTTAGTATAGGATAATTCACAAAGATTAAGTGGTATATCATAGACTAAAATAATGACATCTAATCAACAGAATATGACATACAATGGAAATATGTGTTTCACCATAAGTGGTAATAGTGACCTAACAAAATAAGATAAATATACATCGAGTACTTATAGGTTAAATGGAAGGTACATGATTTAGATGGATACTTGAGTCATCTCCAAGATTCTAACTGGTTTATGCTGATAACATGTTATAACTAATTATATAAATGGTGATCAATGAATCAACTCAAATAAATATGATATGTGATAAATATAAAGAGAAGAGAAGGATAAATATAAGGAGAAAAGCCAGCAATTCTTTTTCTATATTCACAATCTCAATATATTTATAATAACCTTTATTTATAGGCTTAAGGATACATGTATAATGTAAGTACAATGTACAATATAAATACATGAATGTATGTTATTAAATAGGAGGAGGTGAACCTATACATTGTAGGAGGGAATGTATAGAACAATACATATATGAAGTTGATACATCTACTTTATTCATTGTATTTTATAACAAAAAATATTAACAAAATTATTATTAATAAAAATAATTATGACATATCTATTATCTTTAATATAACATATCTATTATCTTTAATACATAATATCTATTTAAGTATATTAATAATTTTAATTATATAAAAGAATTAAAAAATGGATAACAAAAATATAAAAAATTACAAATAATTTCTAATTTATTTTTATATATGAATATAAATTCGATCAATTTTTAAAAATTATAATAAATTATTATTTACGAAAAAATAAAATTAAAAAATTTATCTTAAAATAAATTCAAAAATTTATTTATCAAATAAATAAATAATTTATTAATATATACATAATATTAACTATTTTAATTTAAAATTAATTAAATATTAAAATATATATATAAAATATTATAATAATTTTTTATAATATATAAATAAATAATTATGCCGGCCGAGCCAGTTAAAATGCAATTACAGAAAATAGGTCACTCTTCTTCTCTATTCCTGCGTTGTTTTCTTTTTAAAATCGAGCCGACCAACAATGGAGCGAGGGAGGCTTATATATTTACTCGGATGACACACAGAGTAGTTTGAACCTTTCTTCAGCCCCGCACGGTCGATTGCTTTCTCCCTCTGTATCCCCCGAAGAGCCAATTGAAGTTGCAGAACCCCTAAATTCCAATGGGGAAACAGCCCTTTGCTAAGAAACGTGGTATCCTTCTACTCATATCTTCCTCCTTACCTGTTAAATAAAATTTGATTTTGTTATTTTGTTTCCGATAAAGGTTATATATGTGTGAATTGCTTATTGCTTTATGGAATGTGGACCGGGCTGTAGTCGAATCAGCCACAGTGAACATGGTTTTTTTTTTTTTTTTTGTAAATAAATATCAAAATTATAATTTTATTTATACTCCATCAATGCCACATAATTAGTACCATTTGTAAAAATTTAATAACTTTATGGATAAGTATTTTTTTAAATTTAACGATTGTTTAGATATTGGCGGCGGCATGATATTGATATTTTGATGGAATTAACTTATGGACATTGTGGAATTTTCAAATACTATAACTGAAAGTGAGAACTTTTTTTTTTTGGAACAAACAAATTGAGAAATGGACTAATGTTGTGGAATGGAGGCTGTATTAAAAATCAGGTCTGGTAGAGGAAGGGTTTATTCTCAAGTTGTGGAATAGTAAGGTCTTTTATTGAATCAACTTATATTCAATTTATTTGTTGAGGTTGATAGTAGAGAATGGATAAATGAGAGAGCAAAGCATTATTTTATTTTATATTATCTCTACTAGGATTTAAGAGAAGAAAAGCACATGAGGCTACTGATGAGCATGGGCGTGGAAAAAAGGCTCACCATTCTGTAAACGAGATTGTCCGTATCCTTTCACCAACTTCTTCAGGTGAGTATACTTCCTTCTGCTGTTGGCCAGAACATAACAAAATTTCCTTTGGACCCTACCAGTTTGTTGGGACAACGAAATTCTGAACCATTCAATGTTTAAAATGGGTATTAGGTAGTAATACAAGGCTTCTTACATGTGGATTATGATACTGTTTTTTTCTATTAAAGAAGAGAATAAAATGTCAGTGATATATATGTCTCCTATGTACTCTGGAAGTAAGCAGTTTAGTTATTTTAATTGTTCAACCAATTTATTTTCTAATGCAGGAGATTCATCTGAGGAACATTCAAAAGAAGCTTTGGATGAGGAATTAGAAGCCATGGAAATTTACAAAGAGCCATCAACGTATGATAATTTGTTGAAGACATTGGGCTCTGCTAGTGAATCACTTGCAAATGCTTATAAGTGGAGGTATGATATATATGCATGCATATTGTTTTTTTTGCCAAGGTAGAGCCAAATTTACCATGTAGTTACTAGTAACTGCATGATTCTTATAGTTGAGTCACTACCAATTCTGTCAATTTCTGATTGTCGAAGTTAATTTTCTAGTTTGATTACTTTCAAGCTAACGTCTTGTAAATTACTTCTATTCTGGCTAGACAAAGAGAAGAAGAAGGTATAAGTGACTCTGAGGAAGAATTGGATGCTGACTCAGAATCGTTAAGCGTGTTTGGCGAAGATGATGATGGTTAGGAACTTGCAAATTCTATTTAAGAGTTCCATCTCCTATAATCTCATTCATTCATTTTTGAAATTTTTGTTGGACTCAGGAGATGATAATGAGTCTCCTAGAACCTATTCTGATGGAAAGCTACATGGGTCAAGCTTGCTAGGAGATACAAAACAGACCGAAAATGATGTAACTGATGGTGAAGAAGAGGCCTTTGACACTGATGAAGAACATGATATGAAAGTCGATGGTCACTTTACTGCGAAGGCATCAGAAGGCACAAGGTCTTTATTTTCTTTTTATTTTTTTTATTTTCTAATTTGACATATAAACAATTATTTTGAGATATCAACCATTCTATTAGAATTTAAAAAATACGCAGTCAATGTGCACATTTTTATACATTTACAGAAGAAAGCTTCGCTGTCTAATTTGACTTCAGAAACCAGTTTATTGATAGGTTTTGCTGTGAATAAAACCTAATTCTTGTTTCCTGTCTTTCTGTGCTCTTCCATTTCATACTCTCGGTGCACCATATATTTAAGAAAATTTCTTGATTTTATAATTCGCCTCTTGTTTTATTTTTCTTTCTAAATTTTTCTTGCAGTTCCTTCAATGAGCACTTGGGGTACAAATTATCGAAAGATGAGGTTGACAATCTTATCAAAGGAAAATGGAAGAATAAATGGAAGGTGCCTGCAGATGACAAGTCAAATTGCCACTGGATTGGAACTGGAGAATGCTTCGTAAAGGTTCACATCATTAAATTTCCAATCTTTTAGATGCGCTTGATGTTTTATTCATCTTATATGTAGACAATCTATTTGTCAATTTATAATTCAGCTGAATATGAAAAGAGGACACTTTAAGCTCATTCCATTGGAGTATTTTGTGCCCTCTTTCTGTTAAAATTCATTTTAAATTTTAATTGGACTCCATTGAAGGTGTTTATTTCTGATTGAGAGAATATGTGAATTGTTATTTATGTTTCAGGGTGATGATGAGATAAATTCAGAAATAGGTTATGGTCTTAAACTGAAGTTGTATAAGCATTGGGTGGATAACTACAAGGCAGCTGGAGGCAGTGATTTTCATTCATCTAAACAGAGATCCTTTTACACTCTTTGTAAGTCAAAACTGATCACATTCATAATGGTTTCATATTTATTTGACTGCAGTTACTACCAGCAGGTCCCAGTTTTCTAGGTCGCAGAGGGTATCAATTTTTTTTTATGAGTTGCTGATGATTTATTACCGAACTCTATTCATTTACAACAATCTTCATTTGCCCATATAATAATTTTTTGACACTTGTCTATCCTTGAGTATTTATTACATAGTTTAATGTCTATATGACTATATCTCTACTTTTACTGCAAGTTGCAATATGTCAGAAGAAGAATATGTTATCCAACTTACGATATTTTCAATTCTTCTCTTGCTTAAATTCTATAGGAGTTAGCCCTTTAATTGCTTATCTGCTACTTGGGTGTTTAGTCGACAGCTATCGCGATATACTGCATCATAACAAGAAGCCGTTCTATCTCAAAGGCCAGGAAGAAGATTCAAGTATCATGGACGCGTATATAATGCATTCTGTATGTACATACCTTGTATTCTATATGAACAATGTGAACTTCATAAAGAGTTCCAGTTTCTAATAAAATATATTTTTTCCAGTTTAGAATTTTTGTATGATAAGCTAAAGGTGCATTTCATGCAGTTGAATCATATCTTCAGAACTAGAGCTCTTGTGCTAAAGAAAAATGCAAAAGTGGCGAAACACCAGGAAAGTCCAAATGTTGAAGTCATTAACAGTGATGAATTCCTTGACCATGGGTTTACTCGTCCTAAGGTATTAAACAATGCTTTTTTGAGGTGTTATCATTATGATGTTAATTGAAATTTACATAATATAATCTAAAATGTTGAAAATAATGTTTCTCAGATAAAGATGAGAAGGATGCTTACATATAAGTAGATTCCATTATACGGTTTGAGTCAAATGTGTCCCATGAAAATGAAGATTAACATTCACTTTAGTTCTGTAGTTATCATTATTTTCTTGCTTATGGATGATGGAACTATAATAACAGTCCGTGGTTATTCTTTGTAATAGAACTAGCTGACGTTAACTTTTTGTTGTCAAACTTTTACATGTTGCCCTGCTATTATTTGCTCCAGATTTTGATCCTACTTCCAATGGCAAACATTGCATTTCGGGTCGTTATGAGGCTGATTCAGCTGACCCCTTCCACGCATAAGGTATTCCTAGTTCATCTATGTCAAGTGGGTCATTTTCACAACCCCTCTTTGTTCTTTTTTCTTTAATTTATTAATTTTATTTTGCCTTTGAATCGACTTGCAACATAACTTTTGTCAATGATTTTCAATTGGTTGACTTTAAATAGTAAACTGTTATTGGGAAAATTACTTTTTGAAAGAATTATGTCTAGTGGGTCCTAGGGAACCCTAATTGTTTGTAAGAAAGTGAGGTGAAGGACTCTTTTATGAGGCAAACAAGGGTCTTTGCGAAATGAAGTTGTCTCCACTAACACCTTTTATTGGTTTCTGTAGGTCAATGTGGAGAACAGTGACCGCTTTTCAGTTGACTTTGGAGCTAGAAGGGATGAAGTGGGGGAGGTTATGGATGAGATTAAATATTCAAAATCTAAAAAGTCTTCAAAGCCTTCTGACCATAAGGCACTCTTTGATGGGAATATCGATGATCACTTCATGATAGGCATTAAGTTCAATAGGTATTATTCTTAATATAAATTCTCATAGTGCATTTGAAATATCATTTGGAATTTTAAACGCCATTTGTCAATGTAAGTATTTCTGTGTGAATTGTAGTAGGTTATTATTATCAACAATTGTTGGTCCTGCGTGCAAAGAGTGTATTAGTTGGCCCTACATGCGAAAACAGCAATTTATGTTGTGGAAATATTAGCTTTTTTTAGCAGAAGTTAAAAAACTGTATGGCCTTTCTCTTGTTTGTTACATTGGCTAGTTTATTTACTTTATTTATATATTTCAACCATTTGTAGAAGGAGCATAAAGTTGTATAGTGATTTCTATTCCTCAGACATTATTGTTGCTTCTCCTCTTGGTTTGATCACTGTAAGTTTCCTTAGTTATGTGATTTGTTATACAGACAATTATAGATTTCATCATTCCTTATTTCTCTTCATTTGAATAAAATACTAACATTCTTATATATTTTTAAATGTGTACTCCTATTTGACTTTATTGTCTCTATTGGCTTCCCTCAGAAAATTGGAGATGCTGAAGCCGACAAGGAGAAAGATGTTGATTATTTGTCATCAATAGAGGTATTCAATCTTTCGTTATTTCCATATTTTCTATAATAAATACACTTTTGGATCTCATTCCTACTATATATATAAAGCATATGAGATTGACCTCATATAATTTATATGAGGTCACTTCGTGCAATGTGCTTTGATTATTTACTGAATAATCCAACCGTATGGATGTCAACAGCATTCAAAATTTTGAGTACATAAATTTTATTCAGTTTCTCAATACGGTTGAATTATTTTTATTAAACTATTAAAACACGACATATTTGAAGTCACCTTATATAAATTATATGAGGTCAATCTCATATGCCTTTTACCGTAAATATATATGTTAGTAACAAGTGAGAGTTTGTTGCATGAACAGGTGTTAATTATTGATCATGCAGATGTAATAACAATGCAGGTACAATATGAAGGTTTTTTTTTCTTGTGGTCAAGCCATTGAAATAACATATAATTAAGTTTGCTTTCTTGTTTTTGTTTTCATATATGATGAAACTTTCCAGAACTGGTCACACGTGAATTCGATTATTGAACAAATGAACCGCATACCATCTAAGCAGCATGGAACAGATATAATGCGCATAAGACCGTGGTATAACTTCCATTTTTCATTCTGAAATTGCAATTTCCAGGATGCTTCTGACTTTTAATAGAGTTTTTTTATTACTTTAATATCTGATTTATTGTTAGATGGAAAGTACTGGAATTGTTTTATTTTGATTTTACTTTTGCAGTACCATTTGTTTGAAGTGGACAATTTATTCGTTGTCTCCATTTTTAGGTATCTAGATGGACAATCAAAATTCTATCGGCAAACTATCATTCTTGGATATTATTTAAACCCAGGTAATGGCTTGAAAGTTTTGTCCACTTCCTATTTTTAAAAATTGGAGCATGATACTTTGTTAAATTGTATAGATCTATAAGTCCATTTAATAATCCATCGTGTCTTTGAGATTAATCTTTTGAAGAAGTTTATATGCCTTTATTCTGATTTAATGACAAAACTTTGTCCTTTGTACTTTTTCTTTCTTGCTTTCTGTGGTAATCCTTCTACTATGCGCCGGGTTTTTAATTTCACAAACTATATGACCCTAACCTGTTTGCGTGGCATTTGTCCAGATATCAATGCTTTGTTCAATCATCATTGCCTTAATTACTGTGGAAAGGTGTGCCTAATACTTCTCTCTTAATTTAAGTTATTTTTAAGTTTTTGTTTTGTAATGCTCTCATTATATGCTTTGTCATTCTTATGAGAAACACAATGTGCTGCTATCTTACAAATTCATTTTAAATGATTTGTAAATTAAATAGTAGAAGCTTGGGTGTTGTTGCAATATTATATTTTATATTGCACACTTCTGGTATATTCGCAGGTCAAGATGGCATGTAACTATAAAGGTGTCCTTCCCCAAGTATTACTTCAAGTGCGACAGGTGTGTTTGCTCATTATGCTTGTTATTATCTTCTTGGCGTTAATTTGTGCCAAAATGTTGAATTGGCGCACGCACACACACACACACAGTGTGTATATACACTTCCTGAAGTTTAAAAGGAAATCTGGTTTTTCTCGATTCCAGTCCCACTTGAGCTTTCCTGGTAATCAAGGGCATAACTGTTATTCTTTGCCTTGATTGGGTTCACTCTTGACTTGAATTTACTGATAATAACGATAGATAGATATGGTTTATCACGCTTGTGTATTTCACCATCAACTTAACAGGTATATGAGCGATTTGAACCGGAATCAGTGGAAAATGTCGATGATGCTCGCCTTGCGTACTTCTCAAAGAAGGTGTGTTAGAATAAACATGTTGATTAATTTTGTAAATGTGTGAGTTGATTGGATTCTTTTGTTACATGGATATTATTTTTTGAAATCTTTTAATTAATTGCAGGTGTTCCCCAGGATAAAAGATTCTAGTGCGGGTGGGATTATGATATTTATAAGTTCTTATTTCGAGTTTGTCCGTGTTCGAAATTTCTTGAAATCACAGGGCGCATCCTTCTGTCTGCTGGACGAGTGGGTGACTCACCTTTTACCATTTCGTTTATTACATCCCATCTTGTATGGCTTTATATGATAGACATTGTAGGATGAGGAGATAATTTCTACTTGGGCTGCAATTTTATTTAGTTCCAGAAAAATATGACCAGTATTTGTTATGCCTCTAGGTACCAAGATAATAGAGATGTTTCACGTGCACGGGTTCGTTTCTTTCAAGGAACGAGGAAGATCATGCTCTACACTGAAAGAGCCCTTTTCTACAAAAGATATAAGGTTCATTTACGTGTTTCTTAATAAAAAAAATTATTCCTTTTCTTACTTTCTTGTTTTGTTTATATGTTTTTCTATTTCTTGTTTTGCTAAGGAAAGATTTGGGACTGCCTTGTTTTTCAAATTTATGTCTTTGGGACTGCCTTGTTTTCCAACTTTATGTCTTCGGTAATTTGTGAAATTATATGCTAGTAATTCTGACTTAGCTATTTTCATCTGGAACAGATTCGTGGTATCAAGAATTTAATTATCTATTCTCTGCCAGAGAGGAAAGAATTTTATCCTGAGGCATGTTCCATCTATTAACCATTTATAATAGTCTGTTTTCTCTGGTCAAACACCTAACTGGAATTTTTCTTTTAAATTTTTTTTGAAACTCTTTTATGTTATTTCTGCTGCAGATTGTTAATATGATTGAAGAGTCTGATAGCATGACTGCTACCATACTATTTTGTAGCTTCGATATGCTCCGGGTAATATTCTATTTATTTACTTATTCTATTTCAGAATGTAAAAATGTCATGCTTGTATAGTGGTGAAGCGCTGATATTGCCTGTGGTAATTAACATATTTAAGCGCTCAGCACAAATGATTTGGTGGCTAAAATATGATAAAAGTTGATCTTTCCTTGTCCTATTGACCTTAGTTATTAAGGCTTTAAGGGGAGGCGATAGTCTCTGGAGCCTTAGTGATTACGCAATTAGGTGCCCTCTTAAGTGTCCAATTTTTTTGACTAGTAAAAAAAAATAAAAATTGGATGCTACAGAAAAAAATGGACGCCTAAGAGGACACCTAATTGTGGTTGCTAAGGCTCCGGAGACTGTATCGCCTCTTAAGCGTCCATAAGGCGATAATTCGTTTCTAATGTTCATGCTATACATGTATAAGTTATATATATATATATATATAACTTCATAAATATATTTACGTAATTACAGTGATAGTTTAATTCATATAGGTCATGGATATTATAGAGATTTCGGTGAATTGTGTTTTTAATGGGTATTTGCTTAATTTTCCAAGTTGTATGAAATCTCAAATTTGTAGGCCTTGTCACCAAGGTGTCAAGGTAGCGTATTATCACCAAGGTGCTTGCCCATTGACTTAACGCCTAAGCGTCGCTTTGCCAACGCCTTGATAACTATACTATTGACCAATTTTGGTCAAGGAAATCTAGAATTAACTGTACAGAGTGTATGATTGGGAAAAAAAATTATTTTGGAACCAGTTACAAGGCTTTTCATTTGTACACCCCTATAGATTGTGGTTAATATGTGTTCTATTCATAATAGTTATGTATTGCAAAGAGAAATTATGTCTATAAGGGTTGCTTTTAGTACACGGATCTAGATGAATAGGAAATTAGCTCTTTCCTTTTTGGTACGTAGGAGTTACTGACCCCTTTTACTTTTTGAAATTTTTTTTTTTTTATTTGTGGTCTTTATAATTTGGTAAATCTTGAAGGTCTAAACTGTATAATTTTTTGATATTTTAGCTGGAGAGGATTGTCGGCAGTATACATGCGAAGAAAATGGTTAAATTAAAGGAAGGTGCCTATACTTTTTCGTAGAGAGAATTGCTTGTGGATGTCACAGTTGAAAGGTATTGCTGACCAAACAAAGAGGAGGATGTTGAGGTGATGAAAGTGTTTGGTGGTCTTTTATCGGAAATTTATCTCAAAGCTTGATGTGCTGCTGCTGAAACTAAAATCAGCATTTTCTGATTAGCAATAGCTACATGAGGCTCTTACCTGACAATTAAGTTTTTTTTTTTTTAACTAGTATCTTCTATTGCTATAATCCATTGTACGACACAGTTTGCTTTATGTACAACATGCCAAATGTGCTTAAAGTAGAGAATTTTGGAGAATAATATCAATTACATTTAAATAATATGACTTTTTTTCTTTTTCTTTTCCCTATCCCTTTTACATTCTGCACGTGGGATAATGTTTTTCCTACGGATTGAATTGTTCGGCAAAATATTTTAACTAAAAGGTTTCAGCCAATGCTGAGCAATGTTGTCATGTCTTCTTTGGATTCAATTTTTTTTTTTTTTTAATTTTTTAAAATATCATTTTCAAAATAGGATATTATTCTAGCGCCGATAATTCCAAGTTGGTATTCGCTACACTCAAATATAATTTAAAAAAATAAATTTGATTATTGCATATAACTTCATAGTATTAAAGAATTTAGGGGTTACTATAAATATTTTAATAATGTTGATATAAAAGTTATCCTTTCAATTAAATATTATTAGAATTTTTTAAATCACAACAATTTGTAATTAAAGAAAAAAAAGGAGGGGTGGGGGAGGACAATGACCGTGGAGGCTAGAAATAGGAGGAAAAAGGGGAAGAAAAGAAGCCACCTTTACTTGTTTTTCCTTTTTATAGTAAATAAAATAATAATTATGGTTTAGCCATTTTTGAGAAAAATCCTAATTCTGTTTATGGGTTCTCCATCAGCCTATGCTTAATTCCTTATATATATATATATATATATATATATATATATTGTTGTGTTTGTCAGATAAACCATACTTTTATTTATTATTTTATGCTGTGATGTTCATTGATTCGTTTTACCTCATCTAATTTTATGTCGTATCATATATATTTTCATTGATTTATTTTAGATTCTGTTGCTGTTGAAAATCCATGAAGGACATCGATCCTTCCGAGAGTTACTGGCTTTGTTTGCTGTAAGAAGTATATTGTTAATATTAGATGTTCTAAGATTGATTATTTCAGATAAAATAATGGTGTGGGATAAGTAAAGATAATGAATAATGTGTTAAAAATTATGGTACGTACGCAATCTAAGAGTCGAACTCAACAACTTCCCGTGTCTAATACCATTCTTTGTCCATCATATCTATAATTAACTTGTATTATTAAATGGGACATAATATTATACTATACACTTAAAGTAAATATGCGCTAAAAATTATTGTTAATAATATATATACTTAATTAAAAAAGATGGTAATTTTATTCTATTTAATGGTTACTTGAAAAGATATACAATGATTATTTTTAACTATATACTTATAATATTATGTTCCATTAATAACACAAGAGAAAGTATAGCGTTGATTGACAAGAAATGGTATAAGACATCGGAGATTGTAACTAGTCCATTATATTGATTAATTTTACACCGTTGGATTTGGAACGAATGACTACAATCATTTTATTTTGATAGTCAATATTGACTATGAATCCTTTCTCTCTCTCTATATATATAAACAAATTACATTGTCATCTGATCTGATTGTGACACTCGATCATTAGCAGATGTTTTATTGATTTTTAGAAATTTTAGGATTTTCGTTGTGACAAAACAAAAGAAAATTTACGAGGAGTTTTCTAGATGAAGATAATCTAGTAATACAAAAAGAATTTTCAATTCTTTGTGTATTCTGAAAAATACTAGTATAATCCAATATTATATATCTACATATCCAGACAGTGTCTCAAAAACTAAAAGTAGTAATCATATGAATGTGTTAAGCAAAATAACCCTTATTCATTTATTTTTCTTTTTTTTTTTAAAAAAAAAAAAAGAAGAAAAAAAAGTCAATAAAATAGGTAAATTTTGATTTCTAAAAGTCTTATATTTAAAATATATTAGTCGAAATTTGAATTCCCAATTCCCACATAGTTCTTAATCGACGCTTATGTTACACACATTGTTTATAGATGTAAACATGATTCCCACTCTGACGCCAAAAAAATAAAAATAAAAAATGATACATAAAATATAACGTAAATTTGATGGACATTGATTGATCATATCAATTGTAAGACTGAGTCGGGTGAAGGGGGCGAAGAGATCTGCAAAATTGCGATTGAATAAATTAATTCTACATCAAATTTGGAATCCTTAGTCTGAGCTGAGCCCCGTTAACTTAACCAAGTCTCTATTCGAACGTGGCTTGCGAGAAGTCAAACAAAATTATGCCAACTACATTTCTGCCAAGTTTTTGGCAACCACATACACCATTGGCAAAGTTAAAATTCTTGGAATCCCATTTTGGCTCTTTCCTCCAGCACAACATAGCATAGCATAGCATAGCTCAAAGAAAGAATGTGTTACTGTAATAAATATTGACAAGAGATTACTAAAGAAAACCTTTAACTATTAAAGGTGTAGACCTGACAAAATCGGCACAAAGTCCACGCCCCATCCACTAAATAGACGGGCTTTGGGCTTACATTTTGGGTCAAAAAAATAAAATCGTTTTGGCCAGACTCAAAATTTGGTCTGTCCAAACCGGCCAAGTCCGTCTATTTTTTTTTAATTAATTAATTAATTAATTATTATTATTATTATTATTATTATTATTATATATGGAGTGTGTGATTATTTGGATTTATCATTAATATGTGTGCAATTGTAAGATTAGTTTTCTAGCACAAGTAATTAATCAACTTTAGTTTATTTTAAATTTTATGCTATATACAAAAGTTAAAAATTATATAAAAATATAATTTAAGACCAATTATTTATTAAATATTGATGATGATATTTTGTGTCTTTGAACACAAAGAAGCTGAGAGACATATATTTTGTCATGAGGAACACTAATTAAATTTTAACTTCTTACTTTGTTTTCACATAAAGTAATCTTTACACATAATGGATTATTTTTTTCTTAATTTGTAGCTAGGTTCATGTATTTATGAACTATTAATACTATATGAGAAGCCTTTGATCTTTTTATTTTTGTTTAATAATTTTTTCAATTTCAAATTGATATTTAGGAAATTAATTGTGATATTAATTTTTCTTATTTTGTTAGTCTAATTTTTTCAAGTATACAAAGCAATATATA
>JAUMHB010046850.1:5583-17332 GCA_032359685.1 Pittosporum tobira
GGGGTTGGTTGGGTTTTGTATTAGGTGTTTGGAGAGGGAACAAAGGAGTTAATGTAATATTTTCGATTGAAAACATGGAGAGTAATAAGACGACCAAAATAGGTAAACCTTTTCCAGTAACCAGCAAATAAGATGAATAAGTCGCTAATAATCACCGAGTTGACTCACCAAACATTACACTACTGTCTTACACCCTACCCATTGTTAATGGTTACTTCAGATGGCCGTTGGTTGCAATTTAGGCTGTCAAGTCGTCCTCGACATTAGAATTCATTTAACATTCGAGTTTAATAGCTCTCTAATTAACAGGGGAATATAACAAATCTAAACGAAACAAAGCCACAACATTAATTTCATATACAACAAAAATATTGTATCTAATTTTAACAACGAGTTACAATCGTGATGTTTGAGCTTTCATTATTTGGATTAAGGAGCATTATTCTCTCACACCCACACACTTGTAGGTTGTTGCCATATAACAAAAATTAAAGAAAAAATATCCCATGAAATAATGTTGTACTGTATCAGTACAAACTAGCTAGTAACATAAATCCAAATTAACCCGAGAAAAATCAGGTCCAGGTCCGCCGGAGCAATTATGTCACAAAAACCATGACACAACCTATGAAATTATAATCCAAATATATTGAAATCTGCCGCAGCACTTGGAACAAATATAGCTACCATGCACTCTCATGTCGGTCCAAGGCATGGGATGGGGGTGAAACGAGACTCTCAACATACAACATTCTCTCCTGTACCATTGCCAAATCATAATTCTCAAGACTAAAATCACCATTCTTGTCGTACAAAACATAATCATCATCTGAACCCTCTTCGAATTTAGAATTGCGGGCCAACCCATGAATTAGGACGACCTTCGATTTTGTCACAGAAAGTAGGTGCATCGAGTCCGGGTCTTCATAATAAATGAAACTCATCATCTTAATCCAATTATGAATTCCTTTATCATTCTTCTTCATCGACCACACGTCAATATCTAGGTTCGGATGGTCGAACGGCCAGGCATCCTCTGAAAACCTCCATCCGCATATGTACAAGCCGTCCTTCTTTATCAGGTAAAGCAGTTGTAAATCCAAACTTTTCATCAGACAAATCAAAACTTTACAACTTCCACTGTGCCGTATTGAAAACCTAGCCAATAAACAGATCCATTCAAAGCGAGGGAGTTCAAGGAGGCGTACTTAGAACACTCGAGAGATGCAGTAACGTCCTCGGGACGGCCGTAGTCCTTTATAGTTTTCGATTTTAGAGAATATATATCAACATTGTAGTCCATGTCGCCATGGATTCTTAAGACCTTGTAATCATCGTTTGACAAATCGTAACCAAAACCAAAACACAAAATGATCAAACCAACATTCGAATTAGGTAATTTCTTACATACTATAGTAGTCGGATTCCATAACCCTAGGTGAGATCATTAAGGAACAAGAAACATAGGAGGCCATTACAAGAACCTAAGAGCCGGAACCGAGGGGTTTTCAGTGGAAGATCACGCGGTGTCACGGCAACTCCAGAAGCTTCTTCAATGTCTTGTAGTTTAAGATCTACCTAGATCTTGTTGAAACATAAAGTAAAGCTAATTTCTGGTTGGTTCAAAAATTTTCTTGAGATAATGCCATATCGAGGTGCAGTTTAACGAACATGGGATTCGCGATCAAACAACCCCATGACTTGCAAACACACTTAAAACGTTTGAGAGTTTTCACAGAGCGTAGTCTTAATAAAACCTCGACTACGAGGTCATTGGGTAATCCTGGATTTGTGTCACGAAGAACCTTAAACCTCACATGTTCGAGGTTGAGAGAAGCTTTGATTCACAGTGAAGAGGAAGGCGTCAATTGACAGATAACTAGGACAGGACAGGACTAGGGTTAGGGTTTATAGGGTTACGGTACTTTTTTTTTAAGAGAGCACGGAAAGTGAGAAAATTATCAAAGAATTGCGTAAGTATAAATATTTTAAACTATGTAATTTTTGCTATTAATATTTATACTCACGCAGCTACGTAATCATGTGATCACTCCCATTTTTTCTTTTTATATATTGTCATTAGTAATAATTATATATATATAATATTATAATTTTTTGGTACGGCATAAGGAGTATCTAGTTTTGAAACAGCAAAAAGTATTTGTCAATTGAACCAAGTCCGTTCTAAAAATAATAATTCTAGGTGTCTTTTTTAATTATTTTATAATAAATAACTTGGGCACATATATTAAAGCGTATGTGTATGTTAAAATAATAAGATTTTTATGGGTATTTTCAAATCTTTTTGTGGTTTTATTATTTTTCTCTGTCATCAAAAGTAATTTTCTTAATTTATGTACATTTTTGTCATTGTTTTTGAGACGGATGCGTATTTGTTACTTGTATGTAATTCTAATATTTAATTTGTTTGTAAATTATATCCGTAATAAGAAAATATTAAAATAATTTTTGTTAGTCATCTAAAAATTTTATTAATTTATTTTTTATGTAAAATTAAGACCATGTCAAAAAATTATTAGCACAATGCTTTCGATTTATTTTATTTTTGTCATGGAAATTATTATAAAATATATTGTATTGAATTATAAAACTAGAGTGAAAATGATTTTTTATACTTTTTTATTTTATCATGCAGAATACTTTCCGTATTTATCATGTAGTAGTAATCATTTATCATACACTTCCTTCCTCTCCAACTTTTGTTAACATTTATTTTTAAGAATGTCCTATATATAATTTTGATAATATTTTTTATTTTAAAAAACTAAAGAAAATAAAATAGTTCAATTATCCATACACTTTCAAATTTTAAATAAAACGAGTCCGTAATCATTATTATTATTTTATTTATTTATTTATTTTACTTAAATATTTTTCACTCTGCTAACTCGAAAGTATAATCTGAATAATTACTCAATATTTAACAATTTTTATAATATGGAGGAAAAACATCTGTTACAAAAATTACGAGACATTTATAGATTTGTAGTTTGTACCATGACAGAAACAAGAGTACGACTTTATTGAATTGGAAAAAATAACGGTTATATCTTATATGATCCGTATACTACTCCATCTCAAGAATCTCCAAGAATCTCGCTCGATTCACAGGAATCCATTTCGCTCAAATCTGTTATCAAAATCTCACCATATATATGTACATCCACCACATCAGAACTCCATCCTAGCTAGGGTTTCAACACACTCACCTCTATTTCTCAGTTTCTCCCCCTAGATTCCATGGCGGCTCTAACATGCTCCATCGCTAACCTCAGCCCACTCCTCAGTGGCGCAACCAATGCCACCGCCGCAGCCGAGTTTATCTGCAGCCGCTTCGACACCATCTCCAACAAATTCACTGACACCGGCTACGCGATAGACACCACGTACCTCCTTTTGTCAGCCTACCTCGTATTTGCCATGCAGCTCGGCTTTGCCATGCTCTGTGCCGGCTCGGTCCGAGCCAAAAACACCATGAACATCATGCTCACCAACGTCCTCGACGCAGCCGCCGGTGGCATTTTCTACTACCTATTCGGCTTTGCATTCGCCTTCGGCTCCCCGTCCAATGGTTTCATTGGGACCCACTTCTTTGGCTTGAAAAAATTTCCAACCCCTTCTTTTGATTATGCTTACGTTTTGTTTCAATGGTGTTTCGCGATTGCTGCCGCTGGGATCACCAGCGGCTCGATAGCAGAGCGGACCCAGTTCGTGGCTTACTTGATTTATTCGTCTTTCTTGACTGGGTTGGTGTATCCAGTTGCGTCTCATTGGTTTTGGTCGGGTGATGGGTGGGCTAGTCCGGCTCGAACCGATGGTAATCTTTTGTTTGGATCTGGGGTTCTTGATTTTGCGGGTTCTGGGGTTGTTCATATGGTTGGAGGGATTGCTGGTTTATGGGGCGCAATTATTGAGGGACCAAGAATCGGCCGGTTTGATCATTCCGGCAAGCCGGTGGCTCTAAAAGGGCACAATGGTACATTGGTGGTTTTGGGTACTTTCTTGTTATGGTTTGGGTGGTACGGGTTTAACCCAGGTTCATTTCTAAGTATTGCAAAGGCCTATGGAATATCCGGGTCGTTTTATGGGCAATGGAGCGCGGTGGGTCGAACCGCAGTCACGACAACCCTAGCTGGATGCACGGCGGCACTAACCACCCTGTTTGGTAAACGGCTACTAGTAGGTCACTGGAATCTCACCGATGTTTGCAATGGTTTACTTGGTGGTTTTGCAGCAATCACCGGTGGTTGTGCGGTAGTTGACCCGTGGGCTGCAATTATATGCGGGTTTTTTGCAGCTTGGGTTCTCATCGGATGCAACCAGCTAGCAGAGTACTTCCAATATGATGATCCATTGGAAGCAGCCCAACTTCACGGAGGCTGTGGTGCTTGGGGGATCATTTTCACTGGATTGTTTGCTAAAAAAGAGTACGTTAATGAGATTTACCCTGGTTTGCCATGGCGGCCATACGGGCTGCTGATGGGCGGCGGGTGGAGGCTCCTGGCAGCACATGCTGTGCAGATCGTGGTTGTTGCCAGTTGGGCGAGTGTGACTATGGGAACTTTGTTCGGGGTTTTGCACAAGCTCAATCTGTTGAGGATTTCTCGAGAGGAAGAGATAAGTGGAATGGATATGACCAGCCATGGCGGGTATGCATATTATGATGATCAGTCCCAGAGAAATGGATTCTTAATGTCCACAATGATGGAACACCAGGCTACCACAGTTCAGCTTGATCTTTCTCCAGTGAATTTAGGAAATTGATACTTGCACTTCATTTTTCTCTAGTTGCAATCTACAATAAAATAAATAATTCCTCATTTTTAACCTTCACAATAAAGTGCAACTAGTAACAAAATGCACATGATTGTAATATCACTAACTTCTTGAATTTGATCTCGTGCCATAGATTAATTTGGAAATAAGCCTACCGAACTCTCTTTTTGATAAATGAAAGAAGCAGAATTTACTGTTTCCAGCAAAGATCAACCAGCTCAGTCAATGGAGCCCACAAAAGAATCAATAGAAACTCAGACTAGTTCGTGGGTCTCACTTGCGAAAATAACACTTTTTTACTATATTTGTTGAGGTTGCAACTCGGTAGAAACCTCGGAAAATTGAAACTGTTGAATAGTGCACACAAACAAGATTTTATTTCCCAAAGAAAGCATTCACTAGAATATTTTCGTCTAGTCACAAAATGAAAGGCAATTCTTTAAAAGCAATTGACATAGCAACGGCCTAATCACTTCACTCATGCACCTTAAGCACGCAACGGAGGCAACCTCCTTCATGCAGCAGATCAAATGCTTCGTTGATCTCAGAAAGAGTCAAACTGTGGGTGATGTATTCGTCAACCTTGATTTCCTACAAGTATGAGACAATGGGTTTCAATGATTATACAAATTCAGGCAAAATAAATCTAGCATTCCCTCAGCTCCTGAAAAAGAGTCCCATTTTCAAAATCACTTAATATTAAAGACAAATTTTCTTTCCATGTTTATTCTAAAATAGTGAATCTTTGTTTAGTTTAGTCATTAGCGGTGATGGCATGACAATGTAGTTACAATGGTGTACAACTGACATTCCATCATTTTGTATTATTATCAATGGGAAAAACTCTTAGTTTGAACCCCTTTTTTCTTTTTGACAAAATGGGACTCCTTTTGTGAAGCAGGGGAGAAGTATTCTTATCAAGTTAGTTACCTTCTTCATATACTTTTCCACAAGCCAAGGTACTTGTGAACGGCTCTTGAAACCACCAAATGCTGTTCCTTTCCACACACGACCAGTCACCAACTGAAATGGACGAGTTGAGATCTCCTGGCCAGATGCAGCTACACCCACAATAACCGACGTTCCCCAGCCCTGCTTGTTTTATGGGGAAATTAGACATCTCATTCATGGCCATGTTGATACAGATTCAGATGCAACTAATATATACCTTGTGACAGCACTCCAAAGCAGCTCTCATTACAGATACATTCCCGATGCACTCAAAACTATAGTCAACTCCACCATCGGTTAAATCAACAAGAACCTGCTGTATTGATTTATCATGGTCTTTTGGATTCACAAACTCAGTGACACCAAAGTTCTTTGCTGCAGATCACAATTCGCATGGAAAAAAACAAGTAAATAAAATTATTATTATGGTTGTTTTATTTTTTTTTATCAATTATTAGGTCTGCAAGCATAGTGGGAAGACATGATTATCAATAAGAGTCCGTACAGACAAGCATACTGGTAACAGTTTATTAAAAAGCAATATAACTATTCAATAATGCTTCGAGATCGTAGACTACTTTGACGCTTTATTAATGTGGGTGGTTTTATAGTTGCAAAATGTTCACATGATGGGTAGGTTTTATTAGGGTATATGCTGAACCTGCATGTGCCAATATTAGCATGATGAAGACGTTCAGAGTTTAGCGTAGCTACTATCAAGGACGTATATGTATTGCTTAATAGATGTATCCACTTCGAGATTAACTACAATCAATGCACTAAAGTATACATGTTGATTATTATAACAAAAAGATTTCATATATTGGTATATTTGATATGCAAGGAATGAAATCAATTGATATGTAATGTGTTTGTTGACTCTTCTGCAAAAAAATACTACACGCTAGGCTGCAGAAGTGAAATAGTAGAAAAATGAAAGAATCCAAGGTGATTTATGAACAAGATGATGCACTCTGTCAGACAGTGGCAGACTTCCTCATCCGCCTAGGGCCACAACGTTAAATAACTAGTACTTGATACTCAAGAGTCAAAATGCTAATGAAAGATATGCTACAGAAAGGAAAAGCAATTGTCTAAGAGTAGTAGACTAGATTGTAGCAGTTCAGGATATTACCAGCAAACCATCAGAAACCATGAGGAAATGCAATATAGAGCCTGACCTCTATCATACTTTTTGCTGTCGATGTCAATGCCAATTATTCGTGAGGCACCAGCTGCTTTTGCACCCTCAGCCACCTGTCAAGTGATATGTTGGATAATCATATCATCAAAAGAGCATGCTGGATAATGCAAATCATGAAAACATTCTTTTCCATGAAACTTACTGCAAGACCAACGGTCCCAAGACCAAAAATAGCAACGATGGAACCTGGTTCCACTTTGGCAGTGTTCCAAACTGCTCCAAGACCTAAAATGACAGTAAGATTTTAGTAGAACAAATATGGTGCATACAAATAATAGTTTTAAGATAATCAACACATACAACATGTACAGGCCAAGCAATGAGCAAAACATTTTTCTTTGTCATACTGTCATACCCAGTGTTATTTTATTTTTGACAATTGTCATGATAAGGACAGGTGGAGAGAATAGGGAAGACTCGTTTCAATGAAGGAGACGAATATATTATTAGTAAGCATTTTCAAGAATGGTTGCAACATAATAGGAACCAAAAGGCTAAAGCAGAAGTTTGACCACTAATGCAAATCTGTTTGTAATCCTTACCCTCATGCAAATGATTATGATAACGGAGTGAACAAAATCACTACATGATGTATTTGAATTTCACTAATCAACAGTAGAAATAGAACTGAGACACGGATACGTTCAGTCAGGAGATCAACATACTATAAAATCAACCACTAAAAAGATATCAATATAATATGAGATCCTCAATGTCATAACGAAGCAAAAACAGAAACAAAAAGAAACACCTTACCGGTTGGAACACCACAACCGAGAAGGCAGACTTTCTCCAAAGGAGCTTTCGGATCAATCTTGGCAACACTAACATCATGGACAACAGTGTACTGACTAAACGTTGAAGTTCCCATGAAATGATAGAGAGGTTTTCCATTTATTGAGAAGCGACTCTTGCGATCGCTCATCATGACTCCAGCTCCAGTAGCTGACCTAACTTTTCCACAGAGGTTTGTCTTCCCTGACTTGCAGAACTTGCATTCCCTGCATTCTGCCTGGTAACAAGGAATAACGTGGTCTCCAGGCTGAACTTCAGTCACTCCTTCACCAACACTTTCTACTATCCTGCAATTTATATAAAGAATAGAAAATTGTAAACAACTTTCATCTTTCATCACCAACTACTCTGCACAAGCATCAAGTATATGATTCTGTACCCGGCAGCCTCATGACCAAGAATACATGGGAAAAGACCCTCGGGATCCTATAAGATGATAAAGTAAAAGCTTGGTCAGCATATAAGAAACTAAAAGAGGTTAATATATGGAAACAGAAAAGACGATTCAAGGGAAAAAGTTAAAGGGTAGACAACATAAATCAAATATAGTAATGCCATAAGAAAATACACATAGAAGGAGATGACAAAATGGATCCACAGCTCAGAACAGCACGAGTTTACAAAGAATTACAATTTCCTTTCTCTAAATGTACGAGAAGTAACTAAATTGTTCCAGAGAGTACCCATTCGCTAAAAACCGATTTCAGTTTGGAATATTCCAAATATTCAGAAACTAGCATCAGTGTATAAAATCCCATTACATAGTTTCAATTCATCCACTAAAACTACGCAAGTTTTACATAATCCTATTTTACCTACATAACCTAAACTAACAATAATATTCTACGAACCAGAGATCTTAATAAATCCAATCTAATTCACATAATTAGCACACCAATATTCTATCAGCATTTCAATTCGGAACATACAAAATCTAGAAATAAGTACTACTACCTCAATCCTACAAAAAAGAGTCTGACTTTGACTATATGAAGTCAATTTGAGAAATCTTGTAATTCAAACATTATATGAATTATTTGAGTTTTGTGAACAGTGGTAAATATCGTTAACAAATTTTTAATAAATTGAATTTAGAAGGCCAAAATAAGACTCTTTTTGCAGATCGATAAAGAATAAGCAGTAAAATTACAACCTTGCCACTCCAAGTATAAGCATCAGTGTGGCAGAGAGCAGTGAATAGAATCTGAATCCGAACTTCGCCGGCTTGAGGAGGAGCCACTTGTACGTCTTCGATCACTAATGGCTTGTTTGCCTCATGAGCAACCGCAGCTTTATTTTTTTTCACATTTCATCCAAACAAAACACAATCAAATTCAACGCAGGTTGTCGATTCAAAGTGAATTAGATCAGATGTACATACATATACGACTATAAATGAGAAAGATTATACCTTTGCAGGTGATAACTTGACCTTGGGTAGCCATGGACTTGATCCGAGAACCACAAAATCTATAGAGA
Source organism: Pittosporum tobira (assembly GCA_032359685.1). NCBI lineage: Eukaryota > Viridiplantae > Streptophyta > Magnoliopsida > Apiales > Pittosporaceae > Pittosporum > Pittosporum tobira. The sequence goes on from JAUMHB010046850.1 coordinate 14,810, forward strand.
TAAGGGAAGTTGGATTTAGTAGAGAAAGGCACAAATGAAGCTATATTATTTGTATGCTCCAAGAGCGTTATTTCAATAAATAAAATTTAATATTTTCACAAAATTCTTTAACATACAAATGTGTGAGGTGTGTCTATTTTTTAAAACTATTTTTAAACTAACTTTTTCAACTAATTTTAATTTTTTAAATAAATTGAATATATTAATTAAAATTTATAAATATAATTATATTACTTTTAAATAAGTATAACCTTTTTTTTCCATTTTTTTTTTTACATTTGTGTTTTGTTTTTATTAATTTTTTTAAACTAAACTATAATATCGTTTTAAATAACATGAACTTGTGTATAAATATAACAAAATTAAAATTAATAAAAAATTTGTTAGGAATATAATAAAAAAAAATTCATTTTAAATAAATATAGGACACTTTAATTTTTACAGAATGTTGTGTTTAATACAATTATAATAAATGAAAATAGTGGTGGAAGATAAAGAGTTTAGTTATATTTAATATCATAATTATTTAATTTAATACATGTATTAAAATTTTAAATGAATTGATAATGAGTCACGTTAAAAAGTCATTTTAACTCTTAATAAATTGTTTGAAATGAATCAAGTCAGAGACAATTTTATGCAAAAAAAAATAACAAAAATAAAAATTAAAAACATAAATTGACAGGAGTTTTTAAATACTTGTGTTTATATATACATAGACAGAGAGATTAAAATAGTAAAGAAGTTGGTATTTTGACAAAATATTTATCATATATTTATTTTATGCAATTAGGGTCATAAAATAAATTATAGTAAACTGTTCAGATTCCGATTTCTTATGTTAAAAGGGTCACTAAAAGTATTAATGAGCATATTATAAAAATATTTTTAAAATAAATTAATTATTTAAAATTTTAAAAATTATTTAAATAATAAATCACTCGTAAAATTTTAAATTATTAAAAGTACTTGACTTGATGTGAGTCAAATATAAATAATTTGATATTCGGCTCAATAAATTACAATAAAATAAATAATACTTTTTGCCTCATATACAAATACTTTTTACCTCATATACAAATATTATGGAGCAAATTTATTTTTGCTTACAGATATAGACAATTACCGCGAAATTTAACTTTCATTCACAAATTCATACTATTTTAAAAATAGAACTATGAACTTTAAGTCATATTATTCCAAATATAATTGATGTTTAATAATAGTTATAACAAAATAGAAAAATAATAATAACTAAGATAAAGACACTGTATTAATTTATATTATAATCACCAAAGTAACTTTTTATAAATAAAATTAAGATATAAAACTTTTTATTTTTAATAAAACTTATTTTAATCAAACAGAAATAATATTCATATAGAAGCATTTTATGAAAATACATTTTTACTAAAATAGAAATATTAATTTTTTGCATAAACGTGTGGAGCTTGGGTTTCCTCGTTTGCATTTGTCAGCGTATTTAGGACTTCAGCCCATACCGGATCCACTAGCCGTCTTTCTGGGCTTTTTGTTTTGGCCTTTCTTGCCGGCATATCTGAACATCGCACTAAAGTGCATTTCTAGAGCCGCCCCACTAGAGGTAGGTCTGCTTTTTGTCTCAATTTAGAAAAACTAAAAAAATAAAATAATCAAATTAGTTGCCTCAGTTTAACTCATGAAATTAAAAAATTAGGAAACATTTTTTTATAGTTTTTTTTTGTGACACGCTACTAAACAAAAAGGAAATTAATGAAATAAAATTAAATACTGTGTAAATATAAAGGCACATGTAAATCAAGTGAATTAATTTAGAAATTAGAAGACCATCAAAACTGAAAATCCACATTAATTATTATAAGGACATTTTTTGAGATATTTACTTTTAATATTATATCTAAATATTTTATAAATTGGATCGCATTTATCTCGTTGGTATTTCGAAACAAGAACTGGACTAAAGCATCATTAGATGGGCTCGACTGGGTCATATTTAGCTTGGTGGCGGTACTAATCCAATCAATGAATACTATTCATTCTAGTGCTCAACTTGTCCGTAGCCTCTACGGAGTATGACTAATAGTTTTTCGTTTTTTTTTAGTAAATATGCTATATTAAGTTTTTTTTTATAATTGTTTTTGTAAATATGATATTAAATTTTAAAAAAACGAGTCTCACGCCAAGTGTGAGTTTTTTTTTTTTATTATTTAGGTGGATTCTAGGATGCTTTTTATAAGACTTATGTACCCCCTTTACAATTTATATTATTTTAAAATTATTCTTAGTCATGATATGCATTGATTGTATCATTTGATGATCATACTTATATTTATTAAAAAGGTTACTCATTCCGTTCTAAAAAAAATATCTAAATTTTTGACATTTTTATGACACGAATTCTAAAATATTTTAAAAACACATAAGTACATTATATAATCAATATATTTTTAATGTATTAAAAATATGATATATATATATATATATATATATATATATATATATATAATAAAAAGTTTTAAAATT
>JAUMHB010046872.1:0-19083 GCA_032359685.1 Pittosporum tobira
CCTAATTGTGTTTGCATGTTATAACATGTTAATCATATAAACCCTAATCATGAATCATGCTCATAACAGATTATGAAAATTAAATACATATTAAGGCATGTGATCATATACATATATCAAACCACAGATCGTTAATTATAATCAAAATTGACATATATATATATATATATATATATAATATTTCTATTTCAATAAATCGCAAGCCTAGCCCTGATATCGTACTTGGGACTAAAACTGTTCCTACATTACAACTTCCAAAGGCAGATATTCCCAAAGCAGACTTTTGTGCATCAGGATTGTACTGAAAATGCACAAGCCCTTTAGGAAACACAAACAAGTCACCCGTTTGTAGAGTTTGAGTAAAGAGCTTGTTAGTCGTGTCAATAAACCCTACTTGTAGCGTCCCATCGATAATGAAAATCAGCTCGGATGCTCGAGGGTCACTGTGAGGAGGGTTGGTGGAGCCCGCGGGAAATTGAAGGACAGCATAAGAAGCACTTTGGCAGTTTAGAGCCGGGAATTCGTTTATGGTTGCTTTCAAAATTTTAAAAGCGGGTGGCGGGGGTGCCCCTACAAGTACCCTCATACCAGTGAACGTGATGAAGTTCCTGTCAAGTGATGTCACGTTGGCCGGAGCTATAAAGTCCGTGAGGATATCAGGGTCTCCGGCCAGTGCCATTTCAATAATGGCGAAAGAAACTACTAGTAATATAAAGAATTGGTGCACAAATGCTCTTGATGCCATGCATGGTAGCCTTAGAGTTAATTCTTCCTCTTCTTCTTCTTCTTTTTTTCCTTTGTAAATGAGTATGAATGGTGATTTGTCTAGATAGAGAAGGACGTCATTTACAGGATGCATCATTTTGTATTCATACAATGTCTCTTCTTGTTATTGCAGGTGTTTTTGTTTTAGTGTTTGTCTAATAGATAACTCTTGTTGTAATAGATGCTTACAAAGTACCATTAAAATAATCTACTAAACATTGATTGAAATCAGATCATGAAATTTGAAAAACGGAAAGATTATACACTTAAGCTAAAAGAATGAATTGAATGCACACATCACGTTCAAGTGCATACCAACGAGATATATATTTCTCGGATGTCATCGGATCTCAGTCTCACATTCGATTATCACCCAAGGCCTAAATTATATTTCCCTTTTATTTAACCGACCAAACGTAACCCTAATAGGGAGGATATGGAAAGCATAAATTGAGAATAGGATGGGTGTGAAAAAAAAAAAATGATTTCAAACCCAATAGGGTTTGAGGCTGGGAATGGGGGATAATGATATAGTGGAGTGGAGGAAATATATGAAAATTAAAAAAATATATATTATATTTTAGTATTCATAAAAAAGTTTTATTTATTTTATGTATTTTTATTTACTATTTAGGTTAATCTAGTAGTTTAATTTAATTTATTATTATATTAATAATTGATTTAAAATATGATTCTAATAGTTAAATTAGAATTTGAGTGTAGTTATGATTTGATTTGTTACTGCATCTAACTATTCACCACTTTTGTTGTGTCAATTTTAAATTAAACTACTAGCCTAAATAGTAAATAAAAATACATAAAATAAATAAATTTTTCATGAATACTAAAATATAAATAAAATATAAAGAAATCATAAATTTCGTCATAAATTTCGTCCACTGCATCTGATAACCTCCTGTGTCTGAAATCAACCCTATCCCCTCCTCGATTATATATTTATATATATTATTTTTATTATTATTTTAATATTTATTTAGTATGAACAACTCAAAATATATACACTCTAATTTAATAAAAATGTTAAAAAAAAATACCCATTCTAATTTAGTAAAAATGGCATATGGCTTTGGTGTTGAAATTTTATTTTATTTTTAAATAAGGATTTTTCTTAATACGGGTCTAAGCAGGGATAGGGCTACACATCAGTGTAGGGAAGGAATGTGAATAGTGCTAAACTGGGTGGGGGTGGGGAACTCTAAACAAGGCGAGAATGAAGCGAGAGAATTGCCGACCGTACACAATACATTGCCGGAACTTGCAAAAAAAAAAATTCAAAAGCATTTTCACAAGGTAGCGGAATGCTAAAAGTTGCAGCGAATGATTCCAACGAATTTTGAAAGCTTCCTCTGAAATGATCGATACAACGTAATTAGTTAGTCACGCTTTGCTTAACTTTAACTATTGTCCCCAACTCTATAAATGGAATGTCAGAATGGTTTAGCTTTATGCTATTAAGATTACAAGGCCAGGCCAGGCCAGGTTTTACAGACGTCGCCCAATACAACCCAAAATCGAACAAGTGTTCGCAACCCGGCCAAGAATATTGCTTTGTGTATGTGTATCCAATTGTCATCTATGATATCTGTTTTCCAAAGGTATGCGCTTGTAAAAGTCCGCGTTGATAATCACTTTGTGGGTTTCTCTTCTTCCAACAACAAATGGATTATGGACCTCATCACTTCATTATCAGCAATTGTTCCTGTCTGGAAAGCAACCAGAAAAAGATTAGAAGTTGATACATGTATTGTACCAACTTCTTTTCAAAATATAAAAGCATTATCGACTTTTGAAAAGTCAACTTTGAGAAGAAAAAAAAAATATACCATCTAATTTGGAGTAGTATTATATTTTGCATCATTACCAAGCTTAGGTTTTCATTACGCTCTAGAGTTGTAGATAATAAATAAATACACTTTGTTACAAAATTAGAGATGCCCTTAAAAAATAATTTTTTGTTTACAATTTTAACCGAAAAGGAACAATTCGTTTTCATCTACATTATCGTTAGGGTCGAGTTTGGGGTGGCAGAGGAGAAGGATCAATAGGAGGGTGATGCCATAGAAGAGTGGTTAATTATCCAATATCAGTGTCATTCACTATTCTAAAATGGGAATATATATCTACCTCTACCACCGGACCGACTAAAATAACTATCTCTGATTTTTGAACGAAGGGAGTAACTTTCTCTATTGCAATGTTTCTAAAAAAAAAGTAAGTCTTCTACTTAAGATTTTTGTGTTTGTCAAGTTTGTAGTGTCCTTTTTTTACCTTTTTTCTTTTTTTTTCCTCTTTTTTTTTTTTCCTTTACAGGGAAGTAACTAGCAAAATTCATGAGCAATACCTGTGGCTTTCTTATTAGCTCCTTGAGAATAGAATGAAGAGCTAAACGAAGTTCTTTGAAGAGGACAGCAGTTCGTGCTGGTGCGGCCAATTTTAGCCAACCATCTATAGTGACCAGTCCGGTCTGCGCAAAAGACATATATTCATGTAAGCACTTCTGTCCACTGGAATAGCAACAGAAGTACAGAAAGATGGTTAATCAACTAATTACAATTTATAGATCCATATATGTTCAAATGTAATTATTATCTATTCCAAATTCATAAGCTCCTTAAAGCATAATTCAATTAACACAATTATTTGGCTTCATAAGCTCTCAATCATTGATACATTTTAGGCTCCATGTCAAGTTAGGAAGCCATAAGAGAAGGAAAGAACAATAAACAGTGACTTACGTTTCCTTCGTTGTGTGGAAAATAAGTAGTAGGAAAAAATCAACTCAACTTTGAATATGGGAAAACGTGCTTCGAGGACGAAGCTGGAGGAGGTATATGAGTGTACACATACACAAATAGAACTCCATAAAAGGCTTACTTCTGAAAGCTTTATGCTTCTCACAAAATTGTGATTTTCTAACCAATCATGAAATCTTTTTTTTTTTATTTCTTTCCTTTTGGTTTATCTTCTAATCATAAAAATCTAAAACCAACATCATGCATTCTCGGATACTAGTAGTGCCTATATCTGAATATGGCATCCTGGCGAATTATATTCCATTGGCCTCCCAAAGAAACTTTTCTCCCTTCGCAACTGTTGTGCTTATAAGTTCTATATCTTTGAAATTAATAAATAGGAAAAAAGACAATTACTAATACACACATGGCTTAGATCTACAATTATGGAGATGCATACACAATATCAATGTTCTGACATATAGATATGACCCAAAATAGACGAGATGAAGAAAACTTGTGACCACGCGATATTCAATTCAAAAGTCAAAACTTAAGGTAGCATCTGAGCAAAGAATTTCACATACTTCATTACATTAGAAAGAAGAGGCACCTGATGATGTAGATTTATGGAGCCACCAAAAAGCAAAATAGAGTAGGGGGAAACAATGGTAGTATCTCGCAAAAATACCCTGTTGGTTTCAACCTGATAATCATTAAAAAGGGCAAAACAAATTAGAACATAAAACCTGGGAATGAGATATATTAAAATAAACTCCCCTTCGTTTCAAAAGACAAAAGCATTATTGGTTTTGAAGTTGACTCTTGACATTTTTAAATTTACAACTTTTGACAGTTTTAAATTTACAAGTACATGAATTTATTTGATTATAGTCAATATAATTGTCAAAATCTTGAACTATTTCAAAAATACTAGCTAAAAACAATTTTTTCAAAACTCAAACAAGTTCATGTTAATTTAAATTTGAAAATGTTCAAAATCAACATTTGAAATTCAATAATGCTCTAATATTTTGAAACAGATGCAGTATTAGGGAATCTAGGGAGACCAATAAAGTCCACAATACTCAAGTAGGAACTCAACCTAGCCCAAAAGCTTAAGCTAATAACTAGTGGGCCCAAACTTGTATATAACAAATTTCACTTCAAACTCATAAACCGACTTGGGACTATGTCAAGTCACAAGTAACAAAACACACACACAAACACACTGTAAGAATATCATTCATTGACGAGGTGCAAACCTTTTCAAGGAAGACAAGAAATGGGTGCTGAATAGTCTTTAAGTTACTGTTAACAGAAGAAGGGTGTATATGAACCTCTCTCTTCCCATCGTACCATACAGGACGACCATTTGTGGACAGACTGGCAGACTGTTTAAGGCTACCAAGGGCATTTCCAACAATTCCTTCTTCCGTGGCAGCTACATTGGGATATAGACCTGCACAAAGTATTGCCTGTACCATAGTACTTCAGTGTCAAAATCTAGACAAGGATTTTAAGCAACATAGAAGTTCAGGTAATTGAAAATAGAAACTTTTACCTCAAGTTTTTTACATACAGACTGGGAACAAGTTTCTAATTCAGGAAGGTACTTACCTTCACAATTGAAGAACGATTTGAGTACGTATTAAAAGGTTGCGACATATCAGAAAACCAATTGTCAAGTATATCTTTCCTTTTCCCATTCATCTGACACAGAAAAAGAATTTTACAAAATAGGAAAAAAGACCCTCAAATCAAACAAGACAGAACCAACTTTTCAAGGGACACAATGATAAAAAGTGCAAATCCATCAATGTGAACTCCTGGATAATAATTTCACTGTCACAAATAAAATTTGAATTCCATAAGGAAAATGTCCTAGCACTATGATGAGAATAAGCAAGTTGTTGGAGATCACAGGGCATGCTTAACTTTAATCTCAATGGGTAATCACATGTTTTTGGTGATAACTAATCTTTTACCCAAGAACCAGATCAACTAATTTAGTTGTCTGCTGGGACGCAGAAGTATCTCATTGATAGACTCCATATGTCATCGTATTCCAAATTAAGCCATAACATGAATTAACAAATAAAATGTCTCTTTAACTTTTTTTAATTCACTGACATGCTTCAAATCACCTGATAAATTGTTAAAGCACATGCATAAAATGAAAAAGTGGGTAAACATAAGAGTTAAGTAGTTCATGGTATATAGCAGAAGCACCTGATAAGTCTTTGGAAGACTGATGAGACCAATATCTGCTAGTAATGTCCCAAATTGTATTCGCATATCCCTGGCAGTGTGTGCATCGAAATGAGAATTGTCCTCAGCACAATTATAGAAAATTCACTAATTTAGAAACTGTGCATTCAAAGATCTAATGAAGTTGTGTGATTAATAGGACGGGAGGCAAAAGTTTAAAATAAAAATAAAAATAAAAACAATTTTTTTTTAAAAAATACTCTTTCCAAAGTTGGCACGTCTTAAAGGTTTTACGGTTGGTAAACAAGCATAATGGTATTAGTTACTCCATCACTTGGTAAAAAGTAGCAGAAACTACAAACAGAAGGAAACAAACCTTATCATGTACATAACTGAACTGCCTAAATAGTGTGAACTACAGAACCTTTGTGCAGCTTTAACTCCATTCTACAAAAATAAAAATCATGATGCCGTTAAGCATTAGTCCTTGGGGCAGCACTATGCCACATATCATTTATTCCCATACTTGGAGCCAAAATTACCAAGCAAAAAAATAGTAGTTACCAAGTAACTAAAGAAAAGCCAAGAGATTAAGTACTAGCCTACTTAGTAAAAACTAAACACACACATTTAAACTGTTTAAGTTAATGGCTTTAGAGTAACTAACCTCACGAATAATCTTTTCCCACTTCTTATATGCAACCATCATCACCAGATGGTCGGACTGCCTATTGCCATCATCTGAATCACTCGTACCTCCTACCTTATCAGTCAATAGAGCCAATTTTGCTCGTTCCACATTTTGCCTCTGCAATTTACCATGTATATTCAATCAAATAAATTTATTTATATTTGCAATTACAGTAGATAGATATTAGTAGAACATAAACCTAAACGAAAGGAAAAAGGAAAGGAACCTCGTCTTTTGGATATACAAATGGCGATTTATAGCTCAAAAATGCTGAGATTGAAAGGATGGGTGATAGGCAACCAAATATTCCACCATACAACATCATCTGCATTTTAATAATAGTCAACAACGTTGCACAAGAAGAACAATAACACCTGTGCTTAATATATGGTGTCAAAACACATGCATGCACACTCTCTGTGTGTGTGTGTGTGTGTGTGTGTAAGAGAGAGAGGGTGTGTTCTAACTGATCTTGTACATATTCTAAGGCGCTAGACTGTGTGAGTGTGTGAGAGTGTGTGTGAAAGAGAGAGAGAGAGAGAGAGAGAGATTTTTCAACATCACTAGCCCCGTAGGCACACCTTTCCAATCAATACATCCACCGGTAGTTTTGCCAAATGATACCCAAGAGGTGTCAACTCTTCATCTCCTTCAATGGCGCCAACCTAATAATCATAGCCGTAAATCAAATATCAAAAAATAAATAATGTTTTGCTCTATAAAACAAGATTAATTAAAAACCTCATATAACAAAGAAATGGCTGATGTTATAGCCTCTTCCCTTGGAGGTTCTAGAGCCTGATTAAATCATTTAAAACAGGAAGAGAAAGGTTAATACTTTCCAATTATATATACATAAAAGACAACTAATTTAAAGATTTTTCTCCAAATATAATAATATTACCTTCAACAAAAATTGCTTTATGTTACCCAGAGAGAGTAACTTAATCTGCAAACACAATTCTACTAAAGGCATTCGCAACATCTCAGGTTGCTTCACAAATAAAGCAAACCATAAGAAGATGAGAGATTAAAAATGCATGCACCATAATATTTATTTTTTTTGAAACACAAAAATACCTGGAATGGTCGCATAAGAAATTCATATCTGTGGCGAGTATACAAGCAAAAGCAATTTCCAGGTTTTACGCGTCCAGCCCTTCCTCGCCGTTGCCTGGCATTTGCTTGAGATATCCAATCTTCAACCATGCTGGTCAATTTCTAGTTCCAACCAAGTTAAAAACACTTAAAGCCAAGAACTGACATATGTACAGAATCTATATGAATGAGTGACAGTCCATATTTACGTTTTAATTAAAACAGAAAATTTATTGTTAAAAAATATTTATAAAATAAATAAATAAAAGTGGACAACAAAAATGAATAATAGAAGGGAAGAGAAAGGTAGTGAAAAACTGAAGATACATTCTTTACTTATCAAAAAATTAAATAAATAAAGCACCAATTCAAATAATGAACCCTGTCAGAGCTAAGTTGTAGCTACAGAGTTACATAACCGTGTACAACTCAATTATTATCTGTATTAAAAATTTTGGCATGTGAGAACTGAACCAAATTAATTTCTTTGTAGATGCTTAAGCAGCTCCTAATGTATCAAACACAAAAAACATAGTAGCTAATTTATGTAACGCTCGTAACTATATCTCAACAAGAAAAACTAGTGGTACTTCTTGCTTATGAGCTTGTACATGGGTGTCTAATAAGAATATTTTTTAAAATTTTACTTTGAAGTTCTTAATAATACCTATACAGCAAGTCCACAGGCTGCATCATGACAGATTGTCTTCTTATGCAACTTTAATTGCAAGACAAAGCTAAAATTAACAAATAAAAAAATGGAAAGTTCGAAACTAACCTTCTGTGGGTTATAACGATTCTCCTTGTGCTTGCCACAGTCAACCACATATACTACATCATCTATTGTTATACTAGTCTCTGCAATATTTGTCGCTATTATGACCTGGAAGAAATTAAACATTGGAAAGAAAACAGAAATACCATCAGCAACCTAGAACAGAGAATTAAGTTGCACAAAAATGTCCATTTTTCTTATAAGTATAGTTCCAAGTAGAAAATTTAGTACTCAAGATTTTTGTAAGAAAAACCTCAAATCAACTTTAATTTGAAATGCTAGATATAAATGAGTAAGTTCTTTATATTTTTATTTTTTGATAAGTATATAAATGACTAATTAAAGTGGCATAAAATAACAGCAGCTAGAAGAGGAGGATAGCTTCACCTTACGGAGTTTATTAGGAGGTCTCATAAACACCTTTTTTTGATCAGCAGATGCTATAGATGAATGCAAAGGAAGAAGCCATTCGGAAGATTGTCCACCAAATCGGTAAGAAGCAGCCAGCATATCAAGTAACATATGAATTTCTGCAACTCCCTGATAAGGGATATATGCAATTTCATTTATCAAAGAATAAAATAATTAAATATTTGTAATTGTAATAATCTCTAGAGTAGTTAACAAAAGAAGTTATCATTCTAGCTGACAGATTTACAACTACATAGGGAGTAACTCACCGGTAAAAACACCAGTATGGCACCCTCTGGATAAGTTTCATCAATGTGACATACCAAGTCTTCGAGAAGATCATAATCAATAACATCTTCATTCAATCTTTTCTGCCCATAGTTACAAAATAGTTTTAAAAAAATACTAGCATGAGTGACTCCAAAACAATACCATGAGCAGTAAAAAGTGAATTTGAAGACATTTACCAGATTTTGTCGAGTTTTCCCACTGTATTTTTCATAATTAGTTGGTTCATAATATGGATTTATACAGTCCTCAGACAGCGAAGCCTCGTCACCCCATCCTGATAAGACAAGATTTTTCTTTCCTCTATGGTTGCTAACAGGAGCACCCTGAAGCCATTGAATTGCAGGAATATTCAGAGGAATGCAGCAAAAAAAGTTTCTTTTCTTAAAAATTAAATATAAAAAAAAAAAAGATACCTTCTGTCTGGATGTCTCATTTCTCAAGGCAGCTGTAGAATCGGAAGCGAGGCTGTAGTTAAGATTTTCATGTATGTCCTCCAGAAAGCAAGTAGACACAGGATGTGTCCGGCCTTGAGCAGTAATAACTGGGCAATGACCAAAGTATCGCGAGAAGAGTTGCGAATCAACTGTTGCAGACCTACAAAAAATAAAAGACGAATTTGCGAAATATTATGATAATCTCGCTAATTATCAATTAGCCAACAAATATATGATTTATTAACTATTTAAAAAAATAAATATAAAACATTTGAGTTGCAGCCATACATAAGAACTACTTTCAATTTTTGTGTACTGTGAGCAGATTGATTCTCAATCAATTTCTTCAAAACAATGAGTAGAAAATCACCCTGTCAGAGAAAAGAAACTAGTCAAATTTTTGTTCTTGATGATTTTGTAACACCTGTATTGTCTACCGATAAACATCATGCCACCTTAAATATAATCAGATATATCCATACTTGGGCCAAATTTGTAAATTTCACCCACTCACCAAGAGAGAACGCTCATGCACTTCATCAACTATGACATGAGTAACACCAGCTAGATTTTTATCCCCCTGCAGATTGAGATTTTTAAAACAAATCAGCACATAATGCGCATTGTATAATTGTGTGTGTATTAGAAAGAGAGAGAGAGAGAGCATGCTTCATACATAGAAAAATTTCAAAATCATTGATTATACTTGTTTTCCCTGGGAAAAAAGAATATATTTGTATGAATAGAGAGAATACAAGCTCACAGGAAACCAGATGTTATTTAACAAGTGGAAAGAAAAAAAGTCAAATGTAGCATCTTATCAATCTCTACAAAGATTGACACGGAAATTTAAGGAAATTTGGTTACATTTTGCCTAAAATTTAAACCTTTTAGACTGCAAACTCAAGTGATCACTTGATTTGTGTATAAATGTGCTACCTCCGCCCCAAGTTTAAATGTCCTAATTTTTTGAATATGTTCGGCACGGATTTTAAGATGTTCTAAAAACACACATTTATGTATTACTCCCTCCGTCTCATTTTTTTGTCCTAGCACATTTATGTATTACTCCATATTTTTTAAATATTTTGGCATGCTTATTATATTTGTATGGGTATATTTTCCAGTATATTTAATATGTATAAAAAATATAATGTATACTTATGTTTTTGGAGCTTCTTAAAATCCATGCCGAACATAGTAAAAAAGTGATAACATATTGGCATTGATACTTGGAGGGAGGAATACAAAAGTTTTAAAAAAAAAAGGTTAAAAGAAGAATTTTTATTTAGAATACACCTACCGCAAATTTCCTCAGAAGGATGCCAGTTGTACAGAATAGAAGCTTTGTCCTCTCATTCCTAAAATAAAGAAAAACAAAAACAAAACAAAAAAATGCTCAAAACGGCATTCATGATATAATGGTGATATTAATTTACATGAACAGTGAAATGGGCCATGGGATAGTGGATTGATCCATCTCGGTACAGACATGGAATTCTCATATTATTTTAAGAGCAAAAAACACTAAACCCTAGCTCTGTCTAAAAACATCTATCATAAAAGAGAAGAAAGAAGTGGCACCTTGCACTATCCAGACGAACTTGATAACCAACCAAAGAATCATTTGAACCAGGTGACGATTCACATCGCTCATCAGCAACTCGTTCAGCCACAGAAATGGCCTATAAAGAGCATAACACTCCTCTAATTTCAGTTATCACATAAGTAGAAAAAACCTAGGATAAATAATTTCTTAAATACAACTATTATGCACAGACATATATATATATATATTCACAGAGTACTTATGTGAAAGAGTTACACTGACCGCTATTCTCCTTGGTTGTGTGCATATAATGTTACAATATCCACCCCTTCCTGCTTCAATCATGTCATCCAAGATAAATTGTGGGACCTAAATACACCAAAAATATTTATTTCAAGAATAGTATAGTCTTTTAAAGAAAGGACGGACAAATCCAAATAAATGGTAAATATAATTAATATGTGCACAAAAGATGAAATTATATAACGTTTTGCACCTGAGTTGTCTTTCCACAACCTGTTTCCCCACAAACGACAAGAACATCGTTCTCCTTCAACAGGCTTAATATATCACTTTTCAATTCAGCAATAGGAAGTGAAGCTCTGGATTCTAACATGTCCTATACATAAAAGTACATGAACATGTCAACTTGGAGAATATAAGCAAAAAGAATTATGGATATAGAAAGAACGGGAAAAACAACTTAAGAGTAATCCCACTACATAAATAAAGTGCAAAAACCAACCTTGTATCTTTTCAATTTATTTTTGTTGTCATGTTTCTGCTTCAGATAAGAACTTTCTGCTTCCTTTTGAGAATTGACACCTGCAAAAAATTAATAAGGGAACCACAGTTACAAGAATTTTAATGAGCTGCATAGATTTTCTGACTATAAACTGAAAGGGAAAAAGACAAAAATATCCCAATTCTATTTATGACGGGAAGAAAATTGGAAAAGTCCATGGACATACTTTTAGCTTTCAGATCAGCACTAGCTAAATTTTCATTTACATCATGAGGCTTTTGAAAAATTTCCTGTCGAGGACTATTCATGATTTCAGCAGAAGCAGCGGAATCTATGGCATTAGTATTCAATAATGAGTCCACAAATCCAGCCCTTCGATCTGCCTCATTGTCTTCCACATTTGCTACTGTTTCCCCTACAAGATTTCAAATGGGTGTATAGTTAAAGTTAATGCATGAGTCCAATATTTTGAAAATCTAGTTTCAAGCCTGCGGGCCATATATTAGTTCTGACATAATAAAATGATCACCTTCCTCCCACCGTAGAACAAGTGATGCATATGGCTCTGTAAGTGGCATGTGAACAGGTAGGTCAGGAAACAGGCGAAAAAGAGCAAATGCTGCAACTGCATTCTGTGCATCCTACAACCATGAAACGCTAAATAAGTGAATCTCAAATATAGGCATACAGAAATACATAAATGATTATCTTAAAAATAGAAACTTCAAGTGTAAAATCAACACAAACTGCAAATAGATTACTCATGACTCCTCTTGGATTAATATATATATATATATATATATATATATATTATGTCAAAGAGCAAGTTAAGATAATACACGTGGAGCATAGCATTGGACTATTGGAGCCTACCTCAGCCGTTTTGAAAAGCTCATCCTGATCAGGTAGTTGAATAGTAACTAGCCCTCCAGCTTTTCTGCTCTTACCCCTCCCACTAGCTTTGCGCACTACACTAACAGTATAACTGGGCCCATGACCTTTACCAGGCAATTTGTTGTATTTAGGTGCCTCCCACCCTAATTTTTGACAAAGTTGTTGAAGAATAGCCTTGGGAATCTTTTGTGGGTCCCCCTGCAGTTGTATACCACATTCAATATCAATAAATAGTAGTAATAATAATATAATCTGAAAAGCAAAAGAAAAATTAGCTCTATTACATCATATAATGAAGCAAACAACTCAACAAACTGAAGTGGAAAAAGGATGAAAAGACATAAATGAAAATAAAATCGTAATGACACCAAATCAGAAGTGCAAGGTTCTTGAAATACTCATTGCAATGCAAATGCTACCTTCTTCCAAATGCCCTCTAATTTTTCTAAGTTCTTTGCGGAAGATAATTCTCTAATCTTTTCTTTCTTTTGGAGTTTCAATAGTTCAGGTTGTAAAACTTCTCCAGGCGGGTCATCTTCGAAGAGTAGATTACCTAGCTCTACATCTCCTGATTCCTCTTCAGGGGCAATTCTGTCAAGACTAGAAACATTAGGGGGAATGTCCTGTGAAACCTCTGTTACGCTACAACTCTCTGCAACACTCTGGTCAACTTTTGACTCCACGCCACCTTCTACATCACATAAAGTGTCTTCAGAGGCAGGTTGGTAGGTACTTTCATAAGTTGATGACAGAAGGTCATCCGATAGTCCTGTTTAGAAAATTCACATAGCAGATGAGGGGTGTGAAGCAATTAATATTAGTACAAGATATGACTACAAATTTAGTTTGACCTAAGGCAGACATCTCTTGCTTGAGCTTGCGAATAATTTGGCCTGCCTGTTCCTGGGCTTTTTTGTCTTTTCGCTGCTTGGCATTTAAAGCTTCTAACCGAGCACTGTGATATTCTTTGACAATAGAATCCGGATCAGACCTTGGTAATGCAACCTGTCAACAGAGAAATACAAAAGAAGGTCAAAATAGTCTTTTAAGTATTTTGGCTTCATTGCTAATTATTCGTTGCTAAGTACTTTTCGAATTTAGTTACCAACAAGGGGTCAACAGTACCTGCTCCACAGAACCACTGTCAAGCTCACCAAATTCCCAAGTTTCAGATTCATCCTACAGATGTCAAAGAATAAGAACTAATTCAAGTACAGATTAACTATATTATAAAAGAGCAATATATGGATGTAATATATGAGAATAATACCAAAGTAATCATTGAGTTTTCACACTATAAAGCACAAGGAAAAACAAATAATAAACTACTTTCATGCGAAAATTCAAATGACATCTCCAATTTCTTGATATTTACAACGTCATTAACATCTGCTCTCTTATCTGCAATACAAGTATATAGACTCCCTCCTTTCCACAAAATGAGTCACTTTTCAAATTCTGAGAGACAATTTGTGAAATCCTAAAGTACAAACTTGACATGATCCAATAGGATTGATCGGAAAAACAAATGGTTTATTGAGTAAATTTTTTGGAGAAGTTCACAACATTCACGCTTGTCTTGACTAAAATCAGATTGGTTTTGAAATTAAGGATTTTAAGGATTGACTTTCACAAGTCGAAATGCAGCTCTTTTTGTGCAACGGATGATGTATCATATATGAGTCGCATAGAAATCAAGACTAGAAACATTGGCTGTTTTCTTTTGGGCAATAATAGATACTAATTTCTAGAATTCAGCCGTCATGACAGTATTATATATAATCTTCTTTTCTATTCTTTTAATATAGTTAATAATTATAACCTTTCTTCCTCAGAAAACATTCAAGTAGTTCAATAGCAAATGACATTCATTCAACATTCAGAGAATATATGTGTCCAAGAAGAAGAAAACTTAATAACATGCAAAGTAAAGAGAGAGCCTCCAGGGATACGAACCATTAGACAACAACGAACAAAATGGCAGAGAGAAATTTAATTATTGAAAAACCAAAAATATACCTCCTCCTGTTGTTGAACATATTGACGGATCCAATCTGCTTGAGATGGTTGGCATGATTCTAACGTATCAACATCCTGCCGCTCCTTGACTTTGACCGAAATTTCAGGCATCTCTTCCCTAATGACGGCTGATGAGTCCATAGGAGGACTCCAATCTTCTTGGGCAACTGATAGGATGCCAACAGAACCTGCATGCATTTGAGGAGGGTATTTTAGTTTTATACTCAATCTACTGAAAGTGACTCTGTTCTCACGTGTGGAGCACGAACAGAATGTTTTATTGTAGTATCAGTAGTGTAACTTAGCTACATGAATACCTTCATTTGTGTGCAGAGAGGTCCCACTGGAGAATTTCGAAGGAAGCTCATTCCCAGCCAAATTTAAACATAACCAATCTAAAGCAGCCTCAAATGTAGCATTCTCCTTCTCAATACAAAGAAAGGAAACCCTTCAATTTAAGTTGTATATGCCAATAACATTACAATGATAACTTCTAATAGTCAAAAACAATCCCTAAAAGATTACTTATCAAAAAAATACCAAAAAGATTAGTTATGCTTAAATTATGACTAAAATTATACCCAATTTGTCTATTTGTGTGTGTATATGTGTGCGTGAGAATTTACAGTAGTCAACCTTTCGTCTTGTTTAATGTTCTGAATTTTTCTATTTCTTTTGTCTTCATGTGTTCTCGTGTATTATGTACTTGAATCCTAATCAGCAAGTTTTACGTTGAGATCTAGATGATGATGGTTTCTATAGATGGATAATTATATAACTGAACTCATTTGTAGCTAAGTCATGCTACTGGAAGCACTATATAAGTTACGACAACATATTCCTACAAATGCAATTCTGCCAAGCAGGACCAGCTGATCGATGTCATGACGTTGAGACTTTGTATAAGCTGCATATCAGTTGATGTGGTGTTGTGAGCATGGCTGATGTCATGAGGGTTGATAATGTATATCAAATGTGCACAAGTTGAGGTCATTGATTAGCGGATGTGAATCAGCTAATGTTATACTATTTGTTTGCAGCCTTGACCCTTGTCAGACATTAGTTGTATTTCAGAAACCCCTGAATATACACTATGTACAGAATCGCCAAAATAAGCAGAAACAAAATGGGCAATCCTAGTTATAAAAGCACCAGAAACTGATTAGTTCCTTTTCTTTTTCACCTTTTAGGATAGACGCAGTATAGCTTTGAGTACATTATATTAGATTAGGTTTTCCAAAGGATCCGCTGTCAACTTCTTAAGCTCAAGCTAGATATCCTATTATGACTAAGAATGTTTGTATAGGTATTTGATGAAATTAGATGTTTTAACAAATTAGTTGATAGTTTGAAATCTAAAACTATTGCAATGCCTAAATCTTTTCTGGTCTACAATTCTACATTTGCTTCCGGGAAATTACTACAATTAGAAATTAAGTGAAATGAAATGACCTAATCAGTTCTGCAAGAAAGCAAAAATTCAAATTGCACAGTCCTTTTACTTTCTCTTCTTATATGATAAACAAAAATCGAAGAATGTAGTAGTAAACAAAAATTAGGTGAACCTTCTCAAATTATCAGCTCTCGGACAAAGAAAGAGGCCATTCACTAATCAAATTTTCCCTTCCAAACTATAAGAGCAAATTTACTTTTTAAACTTCGTGACATTTTCAAATTTAAAATTGAGCTGAATAAATTTTGAAAAACAAATTGTTTAAACGTGACTGATAGAACTCATCATCTAATTACAATTTTCAGAATTATATCGAATGTAATAGTATAATTCATACCAATTGTAAATTGAAAATGTCCTAAATTGACTTGAAAGAGTAAAAAATGCTTTAACATTTTGTTACTTTAATAATAGTTATTTATTAAAATTTAGAGAATGACCTTGAGAGCAGAAAGAACGCGCTCAATATGCTCATCAGTAAAGCCTTCGCACGAGAGCTTCTCGTAGATTGAGCGAAGTTTCTTAGCCTTCTGGGCTTTGGAGAGAGAATCTTCGGCCGGAGTTGGAGCTGGAGAAGTAGTGGAGCGGCCGGAATTGAGCAGGAGAAGGCGGAGCCGGTTCTCGTTCTCGGCGGATATCTGGAGTTTTGGACCAGTAGAAGAGGATTGGGGTTTGCTTTTGGATGATGATGAAGATGACTTTTGCTTCTGCTGCTGCTTCTTCTTCGGAGCCATGTGAATGTAAAATTATATGTATATCTGCCTTCTGCAAGTCTAATATATATACGTATGTCCAAGTATATGGAAAAGGTTGCAGGCTGTAATGGTGGCCGGAGGTTTTGCACTTTCGACGGTGGGCTTAGTTACTGCGACAAACTAAACACAGTATAGTTCGGCTTAAGTTTGGGCTGACTCAAAACTTTTTTGTTGGGCTTTAATTTGGGCTGACTTTAAAGACTTGGATTAAATAAGTTCATTATTTAAATTTATTTATAATTAATTATGATTTATAGTAATTCATATCATATTATTTTGTATGTATTTATTAGTGCACATCTTAGTTCACATATTTTGACGGATGAAATTCTCTTTAGGAAACAAATCATAATCACAAAATTAGGAATGTCTATATCTATTTGCTACAATTTATTTTAAAACAATTTAGGTTTTATTTGCTATCTTAAATAAGCAATAAGTAAGAAAAAAAAATTATATCGACCAATTTTTTTAAATAAACTGAAAAAATAATCGTATTTGACTTATATAATTTATGTCAAATAAGCTAAATTAAAAACTCTTAAGACAATTTAATTTTAAAAATAATGGTAAAAAGGATCATATTCTATCATCTCAAGCATGTCTCATGAAATATATGAAATATATGTAGAACGACTACGTATATACGAACACATTTGCTTCCATTTGTATGGTACGAGTAAATATTTAATACAAGTGATGTATCATATCGTCATACTGATCTGACATGGTATCATCTCACTCACGTTATTTCAAAGATAGAAATATATGAGTCATAACTACTTCATTTTCTCTTGTCTTATAATTTGCCAACCAAAATCATACATACTTTTTCTATCCAAAAGTCAACGTAACATCGTGTTACACCCGTTGTTGCGTTGAATATTTACTCGTATGCATCCCTTAATTTGCTTCATTCATCTTCATTATCCATGTATATGCTAGTTACCAATTTAAGTGATGTCATAATTCGATCATTTATAGACCACGGTTTGTTGAGCTATCAACTTCTTCCTCCAACTCCAAAATCCCTTAACCTTCAAACCACCGTCTCTCCCACCAAACCTCTCCTCTCCGCCATCTCCCCCTCTGAACCTTTTAAAGTAAAAGCAAAGAAAACTAAAATCCACTCATATATAAAATAAAATAAATGTCAATTCTCTTCGATCAATGCATTGGAATTAACAATTTGATGGAGATGATCGAAAACGAGTCATCACCTATAGATTACCACTCCAATGTCGACACTTCCCGCCCATTCCGATCCGTCAAAGAAGCCGTGATCGTGTTCGGAAAACGATTCCACACCCGGCCGGCAATCCACTCTCCTAAACCATTTTCCTTTCCCAAACAGGAAACCTCATGGGAATATTTCCCGCCAAGTCCTCCCCAAATATCCAAACAAACTTCATGGAAGTCTGCGTGTAGTTCCCAATATACCGCCGATGATATAATTGTTGATGCTGTAAAGAAACTCGAAAATGGGTTGGAAGAGACGAAAGAAGAAATCAAGTTACTTAAAGAGAAGGAGTTCCAAAATGAGGTAGCCTTGGCTTTGCTCCACAAGAACGTAGCGCAGATAGCTCAGTCGGGGGTCGCCGCGGCGGGGAAGGAGGCGGCGGTGGAGAGGATGGAGAGGTCATCTTTGGCTCAAATAATGAGTTTTTCTCGTGAGAAGGATGGTGGATTTGGAGGGAGAAAGAAAAAGAAACCTATTATTCCTCTTGCTGGAGACTTGTGTTTTAGGGGAAAAGGATGAATCTTCAACTCTCCGTAATCCTCTCTTTTTCGTGTTTGAGGTTTTTTTTAGTATAACTTATTTTATAATAATTTAAAATTTATTTTTTAAATTATTAAAATAATTTATTTTTTAAAATAAATTATAAATTACTGTATTATAATAAGTCGCCCAAACCGGACCTCGTGTGCACCGGAACTGAGAAGATCTATATGCACGGGTAAATATTTGTTTGCTTTTGGTAATCACTATTCAACTGGTGAAAAAATAAAAAAATTAATTGCATGTAAAAAATTAGAGATAGAGAGTTTAAATGTTTACTACATAGTTTTGATATTTTGATTTGTGTGTTTATAATAATTAAATTATTGTTCAAATTTTTAAATAGTTGATGTGTTTTATTATGATTAATGTTTATTGTGATGAGGGAGATGGAGCATTGTTAATATCCCAAACTGTGACTTGCGCTTTGAATTTAATTTTAAATTTTTGTTAAAATTA
>JAUMHB010046872.1:24568-37949 GCA_032359685.1 Pittosporum tobira
GAAAATAGGCACAAAATAAAAGGTAAAACAGTTTTGACTATACAGACGGTCAACAAACACAATAGCTGAAAAAAAAATATGGGACATGACAAAGGGTTCATTAGGTCATCGACTAGACTAAGGGGGTTGAACAAGCCGAGCTGAGGTAAATGAACTTATAGTGAGCTCGAGCTCATTAAGATCATTTACATAAAATATGCAAACGAATCAAGTGTTCACAAAAAAGCTCAAGCTCAGCTCATTTAAAGCTCGAGTTCGAGCTCGATAAAAGCTTGTTTAACTTAACGAGCTGGGGTCGAGCTCGAATAAATAGCTCATTTGGCTCGAGTAGCTCGGCTCATTTAACAACCCTAACTCATAGTCAACCTCCCCAGAATTAAAACTTGTCATCATCTAATACTCCAAGTGACTCCCATCGTACCATAACTATTACAAATGACAAAAGTACTTGCTGTGAAAGGGAAAAAAGAGAAAAACAGAGTATAAGCAAAAGAACTGACCTCTTCCATTTGCGCTTGCGTGCCCATGAAGAATTTCCAGCGGAACAATAAGAGGATTCTGGTTTAGATCAGAATACACCATGCCATGAAAAATATATGCCGTGCCATCATCAGAACATGATGCAAATAATGGGTAGACCCGATGGAAGGTTACGTTGTTTATATCTTTTGGGTGACACCTGCGAATTTCCAAAACAAAATTAGGACATTTTTTTATTTTTTATTTTTGATAAGTATGTTTAGGACATTCAAATCACAATAAACAAAATATAACTAAGAGAAAAAATATATATATAGTGTTCATTAGTGGCTTATTCCCATGTTCAACTACTGGATTCTAAGCTGATAGCTATTGGTGTTGGAAAACATTTATGTCTATTATGCATAAGGATCCATTAGCTGCATAGATATTATTATTATAAGAAATTATTTTATTTACCCAAGAATCTGAAGTGTATACTACGATCTTATAAAAATAAAGTAGTTCGTACATACTTGAGAATTCTGTAAGGTTGGGATGAAAGATCCATGTCAAACCAACACAATTTTCCGTCTCTGCTCCCAACAATAACATTATCACCTGCCAAAAAACAATGAAAATTTTCAACTTTTCTTCCAGTAGCTTCCTTTTTTTGATAGACATTGGAAATGAACCGGTAAAAGTTTAAAACATACCCCCAGGATGAATGGAAATAGACGAGACTTCACGGACCCCGGTTTCAAGCTTCTTCACGAGCTTGTGCTTAAGCAGGTCATAAACACGAACGGTCTTTTTAGTTGAAATAAAGAAGATGGACCTATTTGGATGGAAAGCAGTTGAAACGGGAAGCCCATGAAGCTTGAATGGGATTCTTTGGGTAAGTTTCTTTGAGAGCTGGTGAATTGATATCGCTCTTGACTCACCAGCTGGCATAACTGTGGAGAAATAGTCTCCTTTCCGATGCCATTCTACTGAAGACACCGTCTTAAAGTGCTTTAACCTAATCCCCTTGTGTTTATCATCTTGAGCCCAACTTACAATGGGTGCAGTATTATTACCTATATATGATATGATAAAAAGTTCGTCAATATCAGACATTGGCCATTATATTATACTCTGTCCTAGTTTGACTTTTAAGGTCAAACTGGCCACTTTTAGAATCAAGGAATCATTCATTTTCTTTAAAATATAAACAAAGAAAATATAATCCTATAAAACTAAAAGTCAGTTTGAACATTGAAGTCAAATTATGATGTTCAATATGGGACAGAAGGAGTATGTAATACGAGAAGCAGTAGCTAGATGAAACTGACCAGAGTCATCGAGCACTGTAGTTGTTTCGACATGCAGAAGTTCTTCAATCTTTTGCTGCTCTTCATTATCAAACCCGACATTCAAGAGAAATACATCTGCCCCCCTGGCATGTTTCAATAAGTAACCAACATAGTCTCCAGATTATAAACATATTATTAAGGAAAAAGGGAAGCAGAAACACTTAACACTTAAGTAATTAACACTAATGCATTAATTAGCCTTACGAAGCAACCGCCAAGATAGGAAACTCTGGAGAAGGATTCCACGCCACATGCTGGACAGGTTCATCTAGCTCCCAGATTCTAATGCATCTTCCAGTATCAACCTCCCAAATACGGACAGTTCCATCACTCGAACCTAATTGGATGAAAAACAATAGTATTTTTATATTTTTTTTGTTTTGATAAGTCTTGGATCACAAAAGATAGTTATTTTCCAGAAAACAGCATGTACACTTTTTAACAAAGTAAGTCATTTTCCGGAAAAAGAAGTCATTTCCCTTGCAAATGTTATCCATATAAAGTTTTCCAAGTAACAAACGAAAACTCGAAGTTCTCTCGAAGTAAAGAGAAGTGGCCACACCTGAAGCAATCCATTGCCCAGAAGGATCTGTAGAAATTGACATAACTGGACCTTTGTGACCTCGGTACTCGAGATAACATGTTGTTGGATAAGGCTTAAGATCTTTTCGGCTAGGCAGCTTGGGCTTTAAAGACTCCGGATCAATATTAATCTGAAAATTAATGGAGAATAATCATCATCAATTCAATCATAATATACACAAGCTAAAGTCTAAAGAGTCTAAACCTAGTGCAGTAAGAACAATTGTTTTCCATCATAATACTTACACGCTTTTTCCTGGCTCGAGGGCACAAATATAGATCCAAGCAACGATCAAAAGATTCTTTAACAGCTTTCTCATAAGCCGGAACACTTCTCAAAGACATAAACCTAAGAAAATAGAAATTTATTTAACATTCCAGATATTTTCAAACATTATCTAAATTCCCAAAAAAATCCGCATTGCTAATTACCGTTTTGGGATAAACTTGGGCCGGTCTTCCTCAAACATAAGCTGGTAAGAGTTAATCTCTTCTTGTGTTGGAATATATTCTAAAGAAGGATTGTAAGATTCCTGGTGACCTGAAAACGAAACCTTAGATCAAAACACTTTCCTTATCCATGTAAGAAAGCAAAATTCTTCAAATCTTTTCAGCTTTATTCGGATTGGCCCAAAATCAACTGTAACTAGAGAAAAAGAAAATGGGCCAACACAAACCTGGTAGTTTGGGCTTTGGTGCAGGAATATATGCCAATCCACCAGCCTTTTCCGTTGAATCATCACCCCACAAGTTATAGAATTTTGGCTCTTCTTTTGGCTTATCAAATTTTATTAGTCCCTTACGAATTGCTCTGACATACTCAACGACCTGTAGATTCAGAAGGAAAATTTCAAAAGATGTGAACAAATCTATTAACTTGCACTGTATAAAAGTAAAAAAGTCCTGAAATAATTACCTTTTTACTCTCCCATTTTGAAGGGATAAAACGCCTCTTTGGTTCCGGTGCATTTGATAGTGGATGCTTAGCACCATCCCAGGTAAACCAATCAACATAGGGCTGCAGTCAACAACCAAAAAAAAATTAAGGAACTTGTTCAAAAAACAAAAACACCTAATGTGAGTACATGTTGAAATCTGAAGGGCATTTAAGGAAAAATAAAATACTGACCGCATGTGGATCAAACTCGGCATGTGGGGCCTTCCCTTTCAGCAATCTACGAATAAGTTTAGTCTCTTGCTTGGTCAGTTCCACTTCCTCGTCATTGTACTCGTCATAGATCTTGCGCCTGAGCATAATAAACACGAAACAAACGGATAAGCGTTAAAATCGGTGTAATACAGATATCAGTCCAGTTGAACCACAGCAGGTATTGGGTAGGTAACTTTAAGAGAAAGTAAGTTCACAATCATCAAGTTGACTCACCAACTCTTTGAGTCATCAGCACTGGCTAGAAATGAATCCAGTTTATCTTGTCTTTCTTTTTTCTTTAACTTCTTTCCGGCAATGTCATATCCAATATGTTCCTCTTCCTTGTACCACTCGACGGGAACATCCCCAATTGTATTTCTTGGTGCAACCTGTTTGGAGATTATTTCAAAGTTAAACAAAAGAAAGAATTGAATAAGCAACAATGAGCATTTCATGGACTAGTAACAAGCAAATCTAGTAGTAGAAGTTAGAGCTAAACACAATACGCAAATAAGTAACACCTCGTCTTCGGATGAATCACTCTCTTCGACTGCTTGATGGGATTCTTCACTTCCACTTTGATTTTCTTCACGATCATTATTTCCAGCGGGTCCACTGCCGACATCATCACTAACGTCACCCTCATTGCTTTTGTTAATGACCTCCTGGTCATGTGACCATTAATAAGGCTATTAGAAATCACATACGATGACGTAAACAATCATCAGAAAGTAACTGGAAGTTCATTAAACTGGTACATGATAATGAAAAATCCAGTATCTCTAATAATGACTTTTAAAACAACTTACTGGCTAATGTCTATAAATGTACCAGTTGAAGTAACTACTTCTACTGTAAATGGCTAAGAAAGAGCAGAAAGTAACATTGATATTGAAAAGTTTAATCAAAAGGTACCTAAGTTTTTTTTATAGTATCCTATTCACTAGATTTTAAAAAATCACACAAGTACCATGTACCTCATCTTCCGAGAAATCACTTTCTTCTGATCCCGATCCACTCAAAGTGCCATCGTCCTCTGACCAGTCCTAGAAATAGAAAATAGAAAAGCTAAATTGTTGAACATAAACATAATAGTACTAAGGATAGGCATTAAAGGTTCCATTTTGCAATATATAGAAGGTAACGTCGCAATAGGTACACACCTTTCAGAAGTAGTAATCACAGTCTATACATACCAAAACAAGTGGTAATCCTTCCGGACAAAAATGAAAGTCCATTTTTTAATGCCTCAGAAACAAACTAAAAACTGAGATGATACTAAGGAGTGAAAGAACATAACTTTCAATCAAGCTATTCCAATTGACCTAGGATGTTAAATAGAAAAATGAAAACTTCTTCAAAATGCGTGATCTTTACAAAAGTAGTTTCTCATTTTGGGACGAGGAAATGACACACACATCTGTACATGTACTAATAGAAATTCACATATACATACTTGAAAATAAATAAAGAGATACATGTCACACATATGTAACTATACAACAACCTAATATCAGTCCAAAGAAATGTTCTTAACACCAGGCCAAAGTGAGTTATACAACATTTTAAAAGTCTACTCCCTCTATAATATAAAGAGAGCAAGTTTGAATCTTTAAAGTCAAGTTGAGACATTTAGAAATTTAAATTTAAATTTAAAAATATTTCAATCCAAACTGCAAAATGTTTGTGAAGCAGGTGCACGGACCGTAATTTGGGACGAGGAGAGCTGCACTCAAATTCCCCCTTGTCCCAAAATCACTGTCCATTTCCATAGTTGATATCAAAATCGATGGAGCTCAAAAAGTGAAATTAGGCTAAAGGTACCTCATCATCAGAATCAGAATCAATTGGAAGTTCTTCGACGTTTTCTTCTTCTACTTCTCGCTCTTTACTTATTTTTTCTTTATTCTTTAGATCCGACTGTGACTTTGGCGCCTTCATTGTATCTCTGTCTCCCTCTTCTAACTATCTGTGAGAGTAAACAGTAAGTGCAACCGGAAGAGATGGAGAAGACTGATAGGAGAGGTCTAGGGTTTAAGACAATAAGGAAGATTTTTGCAGTGTATTCAGATCCGAACCCAATGGGCCGGATAGTGACTTGAGAAACTCGGGTTATTGATTTACGGGTAGTGTTATTTTTGGCGCAAGTTCTAATTATTTTTCTTATTTCTTTCATTTTATTTTTGTGACATAAGTTTGATCTTAAATTAATTAGATTTTAAATTAGATATTATACACCGGGAGAGAAAAAATTAATAGGGGGCAGGCAATTAAAAGTAAAAATGTAACACTCTATTTGTAAAATTTCTAAAGACAAGGAAAGAAAGAAAATGATAAAAAAAAAAATAAAAAAATAAAAAAAAGGTGGTATCTTTTTACTTTTTGTTGTTGTTTGTGAGAGTAAATAAAATAAATGGTATGAAAAGTTGGCCATTTTTCTTGTTAAAATTTTATAGCCAAAAACAACCGATTTTGGAAAGAAAAGAAAAACTATTGAGCTTATGGTCCTGTCATAGCTTATTAATATAACTTATAATTTATTTCAAAAAAAAAAAATTGTTTTGAAGTGTTTGGCACAAATTATTCATAAGAAATTATAAGTGGTGTCCAACGATTTAAAGCAGACAAAAAAAAAGTTGGTAATTATGTCTAGACGTATACAAAAAGATCAACATGTCAAGCATTGATCTAGACTTGTCAAGACCGATCTTTATTTGAAAAAGATCAAGGCGGTCTTTTAAGTTGAGCAGACCCGGTAGAATCAAATTATATACCAAAAAGTGAGGCATGTTGAGGACTATCAGTCCTAAATCGGTCCTCAATTTGATTTTTTTTATTTTAAAATTATTTAAATTCATTTTTTATATATATAACTTTCAGAATACTTTTATTAAGTTAATAATTCATGGTTCTACTTTTATTAAATTAGCTAAAATAATTATTTTATATAATTAGTTATATAGTTATGTTATACGTGTAGTTATATAATTTATTTTATATAGTTAATTATTTTTCATAATTATTTATTTTACATAGTTAGTAATTTATATATTTATATACTTATTTTTATAAAACTTAATAATTTTTATAATACTTGATAATTTATGCATACTTTTTATAGAAATCCACTTAGGCCCAGGCCAGGTTTTAACCAATATTAGTTCACCATTCTTTCTCTTCATAAGATGACATGTTGAGTATTTTTGATCTTTTAAAATCCTAACTTAGTCTTAAGCGATCTGTACTTTGACCAAACAAATAACAGTCTAAACATCATTCCTCCGACTTTTTATTCATTTCTAAATTTATGTGTTAACAAATTATTTGAAAAATATTTATTTTATATTCAAATTATCTCCACTAACTATGGTAAGTGACAAAATTTGCCCTTAAAACTATTTTTAATAATACTTTTGTAAATAAGCTGTTTTTTTAAACAAAAAATATGTCATCATATTAAAATCAGTTTACTTAATAAATTACTAAATAAGTTATATGTTATTTTCAAATAAATGCAACATTTCATAGTTTCCATATTGCCCTTACTCTGTGACACAATAAATTTTTATTTTTACATCCCATATCATTTTCTCTAACCTAATCTGCAGGAACTCTTGGTCCTGTTGCAAAATAAAATCTGGACAAAATCACATTCCTCTAATCACTCATTTGAATCTGCGCAAAAATGGCTCCATCAAATTGAATATTATATATGGGGGATTGAGAGAACTTGCAAATCTGAAGAAAAAAACATTTATTAATTTTTTTTACAAACTCACAAACACGATAATGTGATAAATTGGTCAAACTTGAATGAAAATCGATTATATTGCCTATAAGTAATGTGCCAAATTATTGAATATATACCATGCAATATGTCTCCCTCTATCCAAAATGAGAGCTACGGCATCATACAATATAAGAAAATTGTCACTTTCAATTTTCCACTAACCAAAAATTTGAAAATCATTTTAGGACGTACAAAAAAACGTTGTGCTACCTCGGTTTATAATTAAGCACCTGTCTTTGTGATTCACAAAGACTTATATTCCGAGTGAAGGTTCTCAGAAGATAATGTCATGGTGTTTCCTAAATGTGATATCACAAGCAACACTATAAGCTAATAAGATACAACAAAGTAACTAATGGACTTGATGAAGATTGCTTCAAATACTGATGTATATTGAGAAATGACTAAATGCCCAGATTTGAAAGAAGCTCACACCATCTTGGAGTTTCTTCATCAAAAATGTAGGTCAAGGGAGAAATCAGTACTCCACTGCCTCCAATCTGCATCAGAATGACGTCATAAAAAGGCTGTTCAGCTATTGTTCAACAAGCAAATGCAACAATTCAGAACGAGCCATAGAAATTCTTTTTTGAATAGATTGATTCAAGAAGGTGAAACTATTATTGATTAGTTTAGTAGTGATGGCATGATATTGATATTCTGTGAGGAAATTGTGTTATTTTATGCTGCATTAACAAAAAGGGGATTTTGTGAAACAAAAAAAAATTGACAAATGGAACTCTTTAAGTGCAGAACATAGACATAGTATGGTGCCTACCCCAGACTAATTATACATCAATAAAGGTGTCAAAATTGGAATTAAAGTGCACATAAAAGTTTCTGTTCTGGCAAAAAGGTTTGGAGATATAATGATTCAGGTTCGCAAACCAAAACCTGTAACCACTTTGTACAATTTACTTAAGGAGAATGAGAGTGCTCACAGCTCGCAGCTGCTGAACAGACTTGTAAAGTGATTTTTTGGGCACACATATCACAATGGCATAGTAGTCGGCAGATACCCTCCCATCATTTTTGCAAAAAACTGGACTTACAGTGGGTCCCTGCACGCATAAACATAAAAAGCATAAATGAAGTTCTTGAAAGAGAGAAATAGTGGATTTAATTAGTTATTCAATACATATTCAATACTCCGTACAACTTAGGGTATCAGAAGTCTGAATAATACTCCCTAAAGAGTCCTCATTTCTTTGCAAGTTCCTTGAAAATGGTATTCCCTTTTGAACAAAGGGGTACCCATATAAAAGAGTTCGATGTGCATTTCAATTTGTGGGAAGAGGGACTGGGCCAATCATTCTCTTACTTTAACTTTTTTAATAATTATTTTATTTAAAAATTTTCTGTACCACAATGAGGAGACAATTTCACCTGCAACCCAGTTAATGATGTTTGACTCAATATTCTTTCAGCCACATCCTCTGCACTGCTTCCCCTCATGTTTGCAACTACCTGTCATTTTATTTAAAAAATTATAAAAAAGTTATAAAAGAAAATAATAAATTTTTTTGCAGTCATGACATATTACACGCACCATGAACTGACCAGCAGCCCTCAAGTGTGCCTCAAATCTTTCAAGAATTTCATGTATCGTCTCTAGACCACCTTCCCTCTGGATCAAGGACTTCTTACCAGCAACAAGAACAGCCTGTCAAAAACATACACCCAAGGTATATAGAATTTAATTGCCAATGATATATTAGTTTTAAAAACTATTATATTATAACATCCTCGTACACTTGGGATTGCATGCTAGAAGATCTCACCTGACTTTCCAAGATCACTCCACCTTCAATTTCTTTCAAATTGTTTTCTCGCAAAGTTGTTCCACTACTTACGAGATCCACAATAACATCAGCTATGCCCATCTAAATATAGAAGTAAAGACAAGCAGTCAGTACTAAAGAACTGTCTACTATAGAATATTAGGAAAGGAATGGCATAACCATGTCAACAGTAAGAATTAATTCTCACCGCAGGAGCTGCCTCCAAAGCTCCGTCAGCAGTCGAAAAAGTAACATGCTTCAGCCCATTTTCTTTCATAAATTTTGGACCCAGCTGTCATTAGAAATAGAGCAAAGATATATTTCAAACTGAAACTTCTGAATAACTAACATAAGGGAAATGGTAGAAGCAGTTACTTTATACAAATTTTGATAGCATAAGATAACGAAAAACATTATCATACATAATTGAAGCCAGTGGCAACTCGTAGTGGTCTGTCAGCCGTCCATTGAGGCATCTGTGCTAGCTCTCTCATTGAATTTATATTCTCAAAAATCCCATATTGGGGTACCTACGGGGAAAAGCAAAAGAACAAATTGCAATAATTGTCATAACAAATTATGGAGAAGTCATAGTGCTCGTGTGCATTATGCTAAAAAACAGAACTAATCACTTACCGCCAGGGATAAACGACAATCTCCGTATCCAAGTGCATCATGAACAAGAATAAGATCTTCATTTCCCTAACAAAAGCAATTCAAATAAAAAGCTTCTAAAGTTAATGGTTCCATAAATTAAACATGTATTTAGTCTACTCTAATTCCTTGAAAATAGAAATAGTAACAACAAGCACCCTTAAAAGTTTGTTTCAATATGATACTGAACTGAATGAATCCATAAAGAAGGTGTGTGTGACACTAACATAAAGTCGATCATATTCAGATTACAGAATTTCAGCAAGACCCAAAATTGAAAAAACAAAGTCAAAATCTCCCAACACCAATTTCAAATGATTCATTATACCATCAGTCATCTCTTACCTGTCCAAATTCACTAGCCGTATCAAGCCCCACAATGCCAATGTCTAAATCTCCGGACACCAATTTCCGAACAATGTCTTTTGGGCGTTGAAACCAAACCTCCAAGTTTGAGATCTGCAACAGACAATAAAGTCATAGAGCTTAGTTACTGTCATTTGCACATGCTTAAAAATTAATAAATAAAAATACTATTTTGAGATAAAACTAATTGCTAATATATAAACTGGAAAAAGTTGAGCAAGGTTGAGGGTGTGAATTGAGGTAGTCTGAAGTTGTTGGCAAAATGTCCAGTTGTTCACCTGTCTGGACACAACAAATGACTGACTGCAACTATAAAATCTTAATAGATCCTTGATAGGTAGAGAAAATTGAATAGCTGAGAGCAATGTAAAAGAATAAATATAAAAGAAATGCATGGATCTTTTGAGAGATAAGCAAATCAAATCCTGTATTGTCATTTTATACAGTTTGCAATAACTGGGACTCATGGAAATAATTCCCCAAGAATACGTTAAGTACTTCTTTTCTGGCCTGACTGATTAACACAACTGTCAGAAATGACAGTCCGATTCAGGAAACAATTTAAAATGTGAGGTATCATTTAGTAAAACTAAGTTGATTTTTTTGTTAAATATAGATTCATAGATAGAATCTGTAAATATCAGTACTCACCTAATTGGTAACTGTAAATCAAGCAAACCTTAAACAAGAAAAGCAAACCAAACAAATATATCAACTACCATTTCTAATTAGTTGGTTGTGCTTGAAAAAGCGACTTCCTTTTACCCAATTATTGTTTCTATAGAACCACAAATCAACAAGCTATATAGCACTACACAAGTAAGAATTAAGAGTACAGACCTGAGGAATCTCTGCAACATACTGCCGCGGATTCACCTGCTTCACCGATAATTGACAATCCTATCCATATAAAAAATAAAATAGTGATTAAAGACACCATATTGGGTCATTTATAGCTACTGTCGATCAAAAATGAAAGACACCTCATTTAGCAAAAAAAATAAAATGAAAGACAACTCAAACAAAATATCTTTAAAAAAAAAATATTGGGTCATTTATACCAATCCAGAATGAAATGAGTAAATGAAAACCGATAATCATAGCAATAGATATGGAGAGAGTGTATACTCTGAGAAGATCGAGAGTATCGGAAGCCATTCGACCTTTACTAGGCAAACCGAGACGAATTTTGTTCCTATCTGAAGCTCTTTCATCGATACCTCCATCAACGACGGTCACCGGAGAAGCCAAAGAGCAACGCGTAACGGCGAATTTCACAAACACTTGATAATTATATGAAGGCGAGGGAGACTGAGCAAATGGTGAGGGGCATTGTCGGAAGGATTGAATTAGAGACATTGTGGAGCTAATCTCTCTACTATCTGTATCGAGATGATAGATACAGTCAAGAAAATACACGCCGCCGCGAGTGGTCAGAGAAATATTCAGTCGAGCCGTCAGGACGGATTCAGAAAGATTTTGTAAAGGTGATACAATGTCTAATATGCCCAAAAACAAGAAACTAGTAAAAAAAAAGAGAGATAAACGTAAATACACATGATGTAAAATCAAAAGAAGTAAGATATTTTGGCTCATTTTGATAATAAAAAAAAAAAAAAGTGTTTAATACAATATTTTTTAGTAAAATATTTTTTTAGAAAATAATTTATTTTTTTATGTTTGATAGTCAATCTAAAAATATATTTTTATATTTAATTTTTAAAATAAATTTAATAATTATGTTATTACAAATTAGTATAAGTATGTTTTAATTCTTTGAATAACATAAATGAAGTTCTTACAATGAATTTTTTGAATTTTTTTATTTATTTGTATGTATATAAAAACTTAATATATGATCTAACAATAACAATATTCATTTTTTATAAAAAAAAAATTAATAACATAATGGTTTTAAAAAAATTTAAGAATAAGAAAATTTAAAATTTATGAAATATATGTGTGTATATAATTCAATACAAAAATACTAATTATGCATATATTGTGAAAATAAAAATAAATGTACTTATTTTAAAAATGAAATAAATTAAAAGATAATAAGAGTGATTAAATAAAAGTGTTACGAAAAATGACGGAAAAAAATAACATTGATATCACTTTTCGAATAATGACTTACGGATTTAAATTCGTAAATCGTTTTTTCTGAAATAACAAAAGAATTTTCCGTTGATTGGAAAATAATTTTTTGGCGACTGAATTTTATTTAATATATGAAACACTGCAAATTTTGGAAAACATTTTCTGAAAAATGAATTTCTTATAACAAATGAAATTTTAAATTGAGACTTTCAAGCATTTATTAGATATATTATATTGTTAGATAAAATAATATTATTTAAAAAAATAAAATAAAATAGTTAAGACGATATCATTTTATTTAAAATTGATCTAATAAGATGCATTATGATATATTTATCTTTCCTCCAAAAATAATATTTTCTCCATCCTAATAAGTAGGAGAGAGCATGATGTTGGTTGTTATGGGTTTAAGTCATACCCGCATCTAAAATTATAATGCGGGTTTAAATAGTCCTATCAATTATACCCAACCCATTACTTGTGAATTGGTGCAGGTAATGCGAGTTTGGTAAGGATTGGTGCATGTCATATGTTCATTAATATGACTAATTTGCCGATATACTTGACAATTTATGCAAACTTATAATTTATGATAGTATACTTTATTTAAGTTTCATTATATCATTTATTTTATTAAACCTATAAGTTTCGGTATCTTATAATTAAACTATGCACTCATTTATGTCGGAGTGAAGTAAAACTCTATTTAATCAATTAAACAAATGAAATACATAATCTCCAAAATGAAATATATATCGACATGGTCATCCAACTCTAAATAATTATATTATACATTTAAAATAAACTCACAAGAAATTGGAAGAAAATCAATGAAATAGAAGCTAATCTAATATTTAATTTTTTAAGACACAAAAGAAAAAAGTTAAATTTTTATAAATAATATCAAAAATTACACAATTATATATATATATATATATATATTCACACACATTATAAGAACCCAATATTTTAACGTTATAAATATGAAATTTTGAGGTACTAAATAAAATTATTGGTTTTCGACAAAAAGAATGTCAACGTTAAAGTTATGCAATATTATTCACGTTCGGAACGCCGCAAAGTATTTGTGGACCCCACAACTGAAAACGTGTGGACCCCACTAATATTCGCCGGACGACTTTTG
>JAUMHB010046873.1:0-17331 GCA_032359685.1 Pittosporum tobira
CGTATTTAAGGCAAGTTTATTATTCTCCACTTATATATGAGATATTGTTCACTTATACATGCAAGTTATTACTCTCCTACACATGCAAGTTATTACTCTCCGCCTTATGTATAAGTTATTGTTTCACTTATGTATGTCAGTATTTCAGCTTTTAATACGTATGATTTAAATTTCAGTATATGTATTTGTCACAAATGTACAAATTAAATTACTTGTACATTAATTATTGTTTACGTTGAATTCCTGAATGATTATGCATATCTACGATATATAAGCATGCTCTATTGTTGAAACGTTTATTATTTTCACATGACTCATGATAATTGGAATTCGAATATTGAACATGAATTTAAAGACCGGTGTACCGAAAACCTACATGGTTAACTCCTGTAGTTGTGACTTATACGACATGAATCATTAAACTTGACTATATGTCGATAATGACGAAATAACTTTGTGTTGAAATGACTTTGTGTTGATGTGACTTAGTGTCTGGCAGAAATTTCACCCAATGAATGTTCAATTATTCAAAATACTTGTTGTTGAATGACATGATATGACATTTACTCATATATTATACATGCTTTGATAGAATTCATATTAACTCGTGAATTCAAAGTTAAAGTTTTAATGATTCAAAATTATGTCGTTTTATCTTTTTGACTTGAAGGATCATTTTATCCAAAATGGAATAATTTTTTGCTGAACATATTTCACTCATTCTTAATGTGTTTTATAAACCTTTCAGAAGTGGTCGAGTAAGGCGAATACTCGAATGACAAATGCAAAGTAGAGTACTATTAGGAGGTTCCCAAATTTGTCATAACTTGAAAGTTGTAATTTGAACATTGTGCGATTTATGTTTGCACTTGTTACCCTGTTATTGTAAGACTTTAACTTTGAAATTAAGTTATGCTTCCGCTGTGTAAATTTATTCGTATGAGTGATCCTTGTAAGATATAACATGGCGAGTTGTCGAATGTTTGCAACTCAACATGATGAGATGATATCTGACTACCAAATTTTCACGAGAATCCAGAAGTGAAAATTTGGGGGCGTCACAATAAGTCCCTGCTTGGTTCCACTTTTTAAAAGTGATTATAGTCAGAGTTCTGTTTATTTCAGCTTATTCAATAAATTGCTTTTAGATTATACAAACTATTAAAGCACATAATAATCACTTCTAAAAAATTAAGTTTCAGAAATTTATTCAATAATCTGTTTTAAAAAAATAACATCAAACATAACTAACCACTTATTTAATAATCTGATTATTAAATAATCTATAATATGTTTTCAAATAAGCTGTACCAAATGAGCCCTAAATACAACTATTGATCTACAAGCATATTGTTTGAGTGTTAAATTAAATTAAATTATTTAAATTTAACAAAATAAAATAAAATTATTAAATTATTAAATTTTTATATTTATATAAAATTATTAAACGATGAAAAAATAACATAAAATATTTGATACGTGGCGTAGAAGCAAAAATATAGTACTTGTGGGACGCTCAACAAATCTGTCACTCCGAACCTCACACAGTCACACTACACGTGGTATGCTGCTTGGCCTCACAAACCAACCCCCACAGAGAAACAAAACATTAACTAATTTTAATCCTTAAAAAAAAAAATACATTTTCGAGAGAACACCTAAATGGCTAAAACCTTCACCTTGTCAGAATCATCAGCAATTAGACATTTACGAGAGAAGGAAGAAAGTATCAGTGGCTAGTGTACGCTATTTTTTTCTGCGTGATAAAGTTACAGTTCAATTAAGACAAAAAAAAAAAAAAAAAAAAGGATATATAAATATTATATGTTATTTAATAATTTTATACATATATAAAAATTAAATAACTTAATTTTTTATTGTTAAATTAAAAATAAACAAATACAACTATTTTGATTATCTAATCAATATTGACTATGAATATAACACACACACACACTCATGGGCTTCATTTAGATAGAACATAAAATGAAAATATTATTTCATCATATTCAAAATCTACCGTTGAAAAACTAATCCAACGAATTAGAGTAATGCACGACCGTTACTATTAGTAACAAATTTCATTATTAATAATAATGGACGTTATGATTATCAAATTACCCCTAAATTCACTACTAAAAATATTTATAAGCTCAATACCTCCGTTACTAATAATAACATATATATGATAATTAATGCCTCATTTTGACATACCCTCACTCGTGTATAGAGGGGGGAGGGGGAGAGTGTGTGTTATGAGTTAAATATATAAGTATTATATTTAAAATATTCTCGTATTTTAAATAGAAATTAACAAATTAAATATGAGTAATGTTGAAAAAATATAATTAAAATAAGTTAAAAAGAGAAAATGAAATAAATAAAATCAGACAAGTTTTTAAAAAAGGATATTATAAGTTGGATTAGTACAATTTTTATGTGAATTTCACTAAAATAGAAATATTATTCCATTTACTTCAGTAGTATGATAATAGAACGGTCATATTAAATTTGAAAATATTATATAACTTTATACTATAATCAACTATAATTAAAAAAATATTAGATAAAAAAATTGGAAAAAGACACCTACACATATAATGACTTGTTAAGGGAAGCGGCATGAGTGCGATTTTGAATTTACTGTTAGTCTGTTACATCTCCTTACATCTCCTTCTTATCATCTGTTAAACCCAATGTTTTAAAAAAAAATCGCATATTTTAAAATTAATTCTAAAAAATCTTTTAGCAGTTAGGTGAATTGAGTGTCTAAATTCAATTAATTTTTGTCTATTTTCGATTAATATTCGATTAGAACTGTCTAGATACTAGGACTTCCCTCTAAACCTAAGTCTATATTTCATTATTAAATTATTATTATTTATTTAAAAAAATTTAATAATTTTTAATAAATAAAATAAAAAGTGGGTGTCACCTTATGTGGTACAAAAGCATTTATGTTTATCACCAGACTCTACCAGACATAGTTAATGTAGTAATGACTAATGAGGTTTCAATAACTGTAAGCTTCGCATTGGCTAAACCTTTGATATCCGGCGCATTTTTCTTGTCGGTGGAGCGTCGGAAAGTCGCATTGCCCCCCTTTAAGGATTCATTTGTTTTCACGGCTCTTGTAGTTGATACAATTATAAATATTTATAAAATATTAAAATTATGTTTGGTAACTTATACTTGATGAAATTATAATATAATTATTATTTGATTTAAATTACATATATCATGATATAAATAAAATAAAATGATCAAAATATTAATTATTTTGTTGAGTTGATATATTTTTTGTTATTATTAAAATATTTATTACTAAATTGATATGGAATTTGAAAAGGGCATTTTTTTCATTGAGTTGACATGAATATTTTATTATTATTATTATTGGAACTATATTAATTTCATATTGTAATTATTTAAATAGAGTAACTTTTATTTAATATCTTTTAAAAGTTATGTTAAATATATGATAGTCTTATTGAGCTCAAATATATGGATTAGTTTTATTTTTTAACAAATTTTATTAATTTTTAAGGTAATTTTATTTGTATTAAGATATTAAGATAAAAAGAGAAATATAGTAGTTTTTATGTAAGAACCCAATATTTCCAGTATGTTATGAAATTTATTTATCTTATACAGTACGGTATTATTGGAAATAAAATAAATTATAGGGTGGTAAATGCAAAAAAAAAATTTGATAAAAGATGTCAATCTTAAGGTCAAAGAATATTTGTTCATGTATTGTGCGTCGCATAACGACAAAGTATTAGTAGACTCCACAATGGAATACATGTGGACTCTACTAATATTTGTCGGACGACTTTTGAGTCACCGAAAAACTCAAATAGTCAATAATTATTGATTTATCACTTTCTACTATACTATTACTCTGACAAAAATTGAAACAGTAATATGAGTAATAGTGTGTGCGTATATATATATATATATATACACACACACTTGATGTTGATATATCTGATAAATAATTTCTGCTACAATGTTGGAAACAATTATAAAATATACTATTAATATTTAGAGTGTGATATAACTGGATATATGAAGGCAATTGTGTTATATAATAGCTATCAGATAAGAAATAATTTCAGGAGTCAGTGAAAGAATTATTAAATTTACTGTGTATGATACGTATGAAGTGCTTGAAGAATTATTAGTAGAAAATATTAAAAGATGTTATACTAGTGGAGTATAAATTTTAATTAATAAGTGGCTAATTTTGGATAAGTAAAATGATTTAATTAATAGATGGTTGAAAGTAATATTTATCTGAGTAAGTGTGAAAATTTTGATATGATTGAGTGGTGAATATTGTTACAAATAAATTTTATATAAAATAACTATTTGATAGGATTCACATGTGCTGGAGTATAAGAAACGTTTAGTATAGAAAGATTTTCAGGTAAGATTTGAAATTGTCGAGAGAAGCTTTGAAATTACATAAAATATGAAATTAAGTTTTGGTGTCTTATTATTATTTTTCAAAAAGTATGAGATGAAGTTTTAATTTTATTATTATTTTTCAAAAAGTATGAAATAAAGTTTTGGTGTTTTATTATTATTTTCAAAAAGCATGAGATGAAGTTTTTGTTTTATTATTATTTTTCAAAAAGTATGAAATTATTTTTTGGTGTTTTATTATTATTTTTCAAAAGGTATGAGATGAAGTTTTAGTTTTATTATTATTTTTCAAAAAGTATGAAATGAAGTTTTAGTGTTTTATTATTTTCAAAAAGCATGAAATAAAGTTTTGGTTTTATTATTATTTTTTAAAAAGTATAAAACTAAGTTTTGGTGTTTTATTATTATTTTTCAAAAAACATGAGATAAAGTTTTTGTTTTATTATTATTTTTCAAAAAGTATGAAGTTAAGTTTTGGTTTTTTTATTATTATTTTTCAAAAAACATGAGATGAAGTTTTGGTTTTTTATTATTTTTGAAAAAGTATGAAATTAAGTTTTAGTGTTTTATTATTATTTTTGAAAAATCATAAGATGATTTTTTTTTATAAACAATTTTCAAAAATATATTTTGGAATTGTAGGATGAATTTTTTTTTGAAAAAGCTTCTTGGGGAAGGATGACAAAAATTTTAGTATAAATAGATGGTTTTAAAAGAAAGATTTTTCACATCTTACTCCATTCTCTTCATGATATATTGAGTGTTTCATTGATATTATAAAGTTCTTATGAGTAATTCTAGAGTGTTACCAAAGTTATTTTTATAAAAGAATTCAAGTGGTAATGCAAGGAACTTTCGGGTAATAATTATTTTTTTTTGACGAAATAATTTTAAACCTATATTATACACTCATACAAGACTTGCAAAGTACATTTACAAATTCATATTCTATGGGAGAAGTCTTCTTTGCAAAATTTATGTAAAATTTTCACTTTTACGCTTTGACAAATATTTTTCAACTTAAACTTTTAAATAAAGTTATTTTAATATGATTCTTAAATCATACAAAATTATTTTATATTATAAATTGGTATTTGACAGATTTGTGAAACTATGGTTAAAATATATACTTAAATATATTTTCATCATTAATTATATTATAATATGCAAAATAATTTATAGGTTAACTACTCCTAGGAAGACATAACTTTATAGAGTACGTGTTAAAATAAGGAGTACCATCCTTTTGCTTCCATTTGAAAGAATATCATTTGACCTTTAGATTATCCTATCATTTCCTCTTGAATAGATTCATTTGACAAGAAACACTTTATTCAATTTTGAAACTCTTAAGATTGAATATTATATTTGAACTTAAACATATGTTAACAATTTGAACATATGTAACAATTGTTATTACTCTTTGAGTAAGAATAATTCCTAAATTTTTTGATTATTAACTTGCTGATATTTGGTTATTTTCGTTACAAAAATTGAGAGTCGCATATTAATTATTTATGTGATCATCGGATTTAGATGTGATTATAGGTGCCATAACCTGAGTGACAAAGACATACAAATGTTATATTATTGGCATGTATGACAAAATTACTAAATTATGATTGTCTTTGGTCGGGGGCAATGACGTATGATATTAATGGCGTTTATTTGTGTGCTAAAGTCACGTATGTTGGTATGTTCAGTAATGATATATTGACGACTGTTTAAAAACAGGAGTATTTAGATATTCATAACTGCTTTATTTTGTGTTTACTTTCTCATGCAGTCACATTTGACAGTATTTCATATGTCTATATTCTCATTCACACTCAATTTGCTGACTTATAATGTTAAGGATAATTTTCTTTGTTTCAGTTATCTTTAGTCATGATATTTTTTACTTAGTTATTTGAACTCACTCATTTATCTCATATTCCTTTCAGGTGCAGATATCTGATAATAGAGTTATCGGAGGGAATGAACTAATGGTTCAGATAATACAATTACTTAGATGTTTATGCTGCATACCTCTCTAGAGAGTAATAATTTATAAAGAGTTTTCTGTATAATATTTTTAGCGTGATATGATATACTTTATTTTAATTTTGTATACGTTGAGACAATAAGATGACGTGTGTATTTATGTAAGTTATGATGTTATCAATAATTTGACAACTCAAATTTGGGTGTGGATACCTAGATTTGAGAATGTTACATTTTAAAAGTACAAAGACATTTTTAATAATTAATCATCCCTGAAAAATTCCAAAAGTCTAAAAACCATTTCAAACCACCAAATTTTTTGTGCGGTGTGTTTCGGCTTAAACAGCTATTGAAAAATTAATTTTCGGCTGTAGCTTTTGATTTTTCGAACATGTT
Source organism: Pittosporum tobira (assembly GCA_032359685.1). Lineage (NCBI taxonomy): Eukaryota > Viridiplantae > Streptophyta > Magnoliopsida > Apiales > Pittosporaceae > Pittosporum > Pittosporum tobira. Next base: position 6,811 of record JAUMHB010046873.1, read on the forward strand.
TTGACCGTGCGTTTTAAACTCAAAAGTCTAAAAAGCCAATAAACCAAACATGCACTAAAACGCATAATATTTTTCACGAGCCTACTATACATGCATAATATTTTTTCTTAATCACATTTTTGAGTTTACAATTGAGACAACATACAACACATGTATCTAATACGTTAAATTATAGAACACACAAATAATTTCTAAATATTATTTCCACTAATCTCATAAAAAGATAAAAAGTGATTTTGAATTTTTTTCGTTTTTTTTCTTTTAAAAGGTCTCTAATTATACATTATTTCCAGTGGCTATTTTTGGGACGCTTCTCCACGTTTTTTCAAATTTTGTTTGAACATATTTGAGCATGTTTTTCATGTGCTTATGTTTTCATCATTTTATATAAGTTTCTCCACTGTAATTAAATTTGAGAGGAACATGCGAGGCCGGTGAAATTGCTCTTCTTTCCACGTAGCACGATGCAGATTTGTTCAGGGTACTAGTAATTTATTTGAACCTCTGTACTGTGTTGGGCCGTTTCTTACACCAACATAAATAGACAGAGAAACATGAGCCCAGTTATGATTAATGTGGGCCCCATTCAGTGGCAGTGTTATAGTCGTTCTACTTTTAAGTGCTTCAATTAAAGGACTTTCCAATATGTTGGGACTTGGAACCCTTGTTTGGGCCATATATGGGCTTAAAATTTTTTCAACCCAAATTAATTCGTTTGAAATCTGCCCAGCTATCCCCATTATGGAAATGTTTTTGTTTTCTTCTGTGGCGAGAAAACAACATTTCTTCTCAAGAAGAATCCCAGCAAATAAAATTTGTACGTATTGAAGAGATATTTAATATATACCAGTCTAACAGCATGTTAAATAAATACAAAAATAAAAAATAAAAAAAAAAGTAAAAAAATCCGAGAATTATGAGAGGAGAATTACTTGCAAAATTTAACATAAAATAATGAAAATAGTGGAAAAAAGTGGGAAGAAAATAAGTTTTTTTGTTTTTTGAAAATAGGACGATAGGAAGAGGTTTTAGGAAGCTAACTATCTATAATCATGAGTTCTAAAGATAAGAGAAGTTAAATTCAATTTTATCTATAACTACTTTTTAGGAGAGATAAGTGATTAATTTTTTAATTTTTTTTTTTAAAATTACAATGTTAGTCATATTATTTGGACAAAATGAGTGGGTGATGCAACTATTCTCACGGTAAATAAAACCTAAGTTTAAGGAATTTTATGAAAATTATTTTTGTGACAAAATTTCACTTTTGTATAATACCAAAGACAATTATTTTTGAAGTTCGATATATATATATATATATATATATAATAACATAAAAGGTGATTAATTTAGTAGTGGTGATGTGATAACAAAATTGTAATATAAATTTGATGATAATATGTTATTTTGTACATTATCAATATAATTGGACTTTTTTGTTGATATAACAAACAATTATTCAAATAATTTTTTAACGAGGAACAATGCATATACACCATTTAGTGATGCAAAGTTAAATATCAACAATCAAGGCGGGTTCGGGTGGCTTAGACCTACGATGAAAGGGAATCAACGGGTGCATAAATTTTTATTGCCGATGAGGCGATGATTGCTATTTTGTGTGCCCTACCTGCGGTCAAAGTACTACTCTGTTCGTCAGCCCTGCGACACCTAAATGGACGTACGTACCCTACAACTAATTCAATTAATGCTACTTCAGCTTACTCGTACACGTTACACTTACACTGCACCGAAATCAAATTAGTTATCTCATTTTATATCTGTCTTAATTTAATTAAATAGTTTTATAAATTATAATTAATTATTCTTATAATTAATAAATAATCACAGTTAATAAATTCAAAATTTATATGATTGTTTGATTGAATTGAACAAGAGATTGTTGAGAAAGTTTGAGTATCTCACATCATGTATTTAAAAAATAATAAGAGAGGTAGAGATTGTTAAAGTGTGCAAATCACATATCATGAAAAAATATTGAAAATTTTATAAGGCCTAACTTCATTACTGTAAGTACTTTTAAAATTTATGGTATTTTGGATAAACTTGTAGTGGGTCGGTAATTTGATACTTATAAGAATTTGAAAAGAGATAATTTGACAAAAATATTTTATTATTAAATAAATATGTAATAAGTTAATAGTTTGATACTCATAAGGGTTTGGAAAGAGGTGACTAGTACATTGCAAGTTGCAACACCACTATTTACCAGTACATTGCAAGTTGCAACACCAAATTGGACGAGGTGTAACTCTACAACTAATTCAATTTGTATTAATTCAGCCATTAAGTGGAAATACGTACAAGAATTTGTGTAATAATTTTATAAATGTTAAAAATGGAAAAATCGAATGGAAATAAAATATAATTATATTAAACATATAAGTTTCGAAATATTAGAATTTTGAATTTGAAAGGTTTAGTAGAATAATTTTTTGCATATTAATAAGTTGAATTTGGATGAAATTTTAAAGGGTATCTGAACCCCACAACCTTTACCTCTTTCTCTCTATTATCAATCCATCTGCGCAAGTAAGAGACGAATTTAATGTCCTGCAACTTTGCAAGGATATGAAAACGAAAGGCCACGACGTGGAGGATGCAGTACACTTTTCAAGGACATAATATGGAATAGACGTTTCAGGGAGGTCATGAATATTATTGGTGCATGTCGAAAATGTCAACTTCCATTGATGACATAATATCTTCCATTGAAGACATTATAGCATTATCAATATTCTCGTTGTTTTAAAATTTTAAAATTTAAATTATGATATAAATTTATTAAATTTTTAAAAATTTAATTGTTTAAATTTTAAAAAATTTTAAATTTATGGCATTTACTGTCATATATATTTTCTAATTTTTAAAATAAAAGGAGTACTATCTAAAGAACATTATGATTCAATCAACTGTTCCATGTAAATTTCTTTTTCATCCATTTAAAATGCAAAAGAATGTTTTGCTTGATCATCAGACGTTAGTTTTCCTGATTTAAATCACACATGCATAAAAGACTTGTCCGGTTGGATTTGTAACAAGACCCGACCAACCCGATGAAGGCGGGTTCGGGTGGCTTAGAACTATGATAAAAGGGAATTAATAGGTGCATTACTTTTATTGCCGATCAGGCCAGGACAGCTATTTCTGTGTGACGTACCAGCGGTCAAAATATTACTCTATTCGTCAACCCTGCAACACCTAAACGCATACGTACTTACACTACAACTAATTCAATTAATACTACTTCAGCTTTTTTGTACGCAATACACATACACGGCACCGAAATTCATTTAGTTGTCTCACTATATATTTTATTTATTATCTCAATTTAATTAAATAATTTTATAAAATATAATTAATTATTATCATAATTAATAAATAATTAAAATTAATAAATATGAATTCTATATGACCGTTTGATTGAATTAGAACATGAGATTATTGAAAAAATGTGACATCCACTGAAAAATAATGAGATAGGTGAAAATTATTAAAATGCATAAAATCCACATGTTGTATATGAAAAAATATTGAATGACTTATAAGGCTTACCTTCCTTATCATGATTATTTTTTAAAATACATAATATTTTGGATAAACTTGCCTTGAAGATCCCATTGTCGGTCAGTTATTTAGTAAAATCTATGATGTTTTAAATAGACTTATAATGAGTCAATAATTTAATAATCATGAGCGAAGCAACTGATTTAATTTTCACTATATCTATACGCATACACACGTTGCGAATAAATATTTCATAGGGCGAGTATATTATTGAATATTTACTAGTACATTGCAAGTTGCAACACCAAATTGGACGAGGTGTAACTCTACAAGTAATTCAATTTGTATTAATTCAGCTTATAGGTAAGCATTGAACCATTAAGTGGAAATAGGTACAAGAATTTGTTTAACAATTTTATAAATGTTATAAAAAAATGGAACAATCTAATGGAAATATGTCATGGTTTAGTATCACAATCATAGTAGAGCTAGACTTGCAAAATTTGGGGATCTGAATTTTTATTTATTTTTATTAATAATTTATTATGTAAATATATTTTTTTTCAGGTACATAAAATTCATTAAGAGTGTTTAAAAAAGATAAATCCAAGTACACGTACAACATTCATAATATTGGAGATTAAATATAATTATACAAAATACTTATACCCTAAATAAAAGTCTCACATGATTCAAGTTAATCTCCCAAAATAAACTTGCAAAAGAGACCAAAAGAAAATTTGGGAGGATCAAACTTAAATTTTTTGAGAACCTTACTAAATATTAACATCTTTGTACGTACATGATAAATCTTTGGGAGGTTTTGGTCCCAAAGATTAAATTAGCCCCTGCCGGAAAGGACCCTGAATTTTTAAGCATATATATTTTCTAATCGGATACCGAGTCACAACCATGCTTCATGCAATCAAGACCCAATTTTCTACCACATCCTACAAGCCTTCGTTCATTAATTAAGGAACACTTCAACTGCTTTCAATTCTCTATAAGATCTGGTATACAACTCAAGAATTTTAACAAGAAAGCCTCGAGAAACTTGTTTAAATTTTTTCACGAAAACTCCAGGTATATATGCTACATATATCATGAGTTCCATATACGCACATATAGGTGTAAGATACACATGGGCAGTAATCCATGGGTACCTATTTGCCTGTTTGCAGCCAACCGATCTGTAACATGGACGGCCACGATTAAACGCGTTGCGCTGTCCACCATGCAAAACAGCTACATATTGGTTGCTGCAAATTGGTTCATATGTAGACAACATTCTACATACATAGCTATTCCCGTAAATATCTCTGTGGGTTATGATTCTAGCCGATGATTTCTACATACATAACTATTCCCGTAAATATCTCTATGGGTTATGATTCTAGCCGATGATGGCTACGTAGTTCATAGCGAAAACCGCCATGTAGCTGCACATAATCTACATGGATATCCATGGACGACCACAAATAAATTGCTGCAAATAGGTCCATCGCCCCTTTTTTTGCTATGGATCATTCCCCGTATGTAGTTTAATTTGGTTGTTGTATTTGCAGGTCAACTATATATACCCATGGAGGAAATATGCAAAAATGGTGGGATAATTTCTATCAAGAAGTCAGATCCAATACTAGTTCAGCCTCAAACCAAGACCACTGATGAGTTTTACTTCTTATCCAATCTTGATCAGAATGTTTCTGTCATAGTTCAAACAGTGTACTGTTTCAAGCCCAATAATGATGAGAAGATTACCGAGAACGTTAGCCATGTCATCAGGCAAGCCTTGGCCAAAATCCTAGTTCATTTTTACCCACTTGCAGGAAGTTTGACCATCAGCCCCGACGGGAAGCTTATTGTGAAGTGTACAAATAAAGGCGTGCCGTTTGTTGAAGCTGTGGCGGATTCTGATATAGATGCGTTGGGCGATATCATGGTTCCTGATCCTGCAGTGTTAGGGAAGCTTGTCTACATAGCTCCCACTGCGAAAAACATACTAGAAATGCCTCTACTAACTGCACAGGTAATTACTAGTATAGATACAAAGGGAAATCATATTTGCTCTCTATTTTTCACCAGTTGCAATCTACTGCATTGTTATACTGATGCATAATTTGTTTTGTGGTGAAATTTAAGTCGAGTAATTTGGATTGCAAATTTCATTAATTTTCCATTATAATTTATGACTTTAAATGATCATTATATATTGAGTAAATTGCACACACATCACACTTTGGATTGCAAATATCATTAATTTTCCATTATAATTTATGAGTTTAAATGATCATTATATATTGAATAAATTGCATACACATCACACAGATACAAAGAAGGCCTTATCATCCCTTACTAATTCGGATTTGGTGGAGTCAAGGATGTATTCGAAATTGGTCAATATTATAGGAAAATGTTTCAAGAATATAGCAAAGTATTACCTCCGTCCCAAAAGAAAATTGGTTTGATTTGAATTTTTTGATCAAATTTACCAATTTTGAAACTAATAACTCATCTTATACTCTTAAATATTCAAACAAGCGGAAAATTGAATTTTATAGTACATTTGATTTAGTTTATTTTGATTATAGTTTCACAATCTATTTATACATAAAATAATAATAATTTAGATTAAAAAGGATCAAAATGATAAAAAAAAATTCTAACTAGACTCATTTTTTTTTGGAATTGAGCGAGTAAGTATGAAAAATTATTGATATGCAACTCGCTACTATTCACATGCGACATTTTACTATTTTATTCCATCTTTAACTTCAGTAAGTTCCGATCCCTTGATCGCGCATGCATGACAACAAATTGAATATTTCATATTTGCGCGGAAATGTATGGCAAATCCACCTTCGCATTTCTTGGTGATTGATATAGGTAACAAGGTTCAAGTGCGGAGGATTTGTAGTGGGAATGACAATCAACCATTGTATGACGGATGGAATATCAGCAATGGAGTTTGTAAACTCATGGGGAGCCATAGCAAGAGGTAGATCCCCCACTATTTCACCAGCAATCGATAGATCCATCCTGAGCTCAAGAAATCCTCCGAAAATCAACTACCCCCACAACGAGTTCTTGGAAATTGAAGACATATCAGACATTTCTACCCTCTACCAAGACGAGCAAATGATATACAATTCCTTCGAGTTTGATCAAGAAAAGCTCGCGATATTAAAGAGAATAGCAACAAAGGATGGACTCATAGAGAATTGCACTAGCTTTGTCGTGCTCGTAGCTTTAGTATGGCGTGCACGAAGCAATGTCCTTCGAATGAAACCCGACCAAAAAACCAAGCTTCTGTTTGCGGTTGATGGAAGATCCAAGTTGAAAAATCCACCGTTACCGAAAGGGTATTTTGGGAACGGAATTGTGTTAACATGTTGCGTGTGCAACGCAGGGGAATTGATCGAAAAGCCATTGTCATTTGCAGTTAAACTAGTGCAAAATGCCATTAAGATGGTGGATGAGGATTTCATAAGGTCAACAATTGACTACATTGAAGTGAATAGAGGAAGGCCTTCTTTATCTGCTACTCTTCTGGTTACTTCATGGACTAGGCTTTCCTTTAACACTAGTGATTTCGGATGGGGAGAGCCAACGCAGACCGGTTGTGTTACCTTGCCGGAGAAAGAAGTGGCGTTGTTTGTCTCCGGCGGGAAGGGTAAAATCGGAACGACAGTTATTCTAGGCTTGCCGATCACTGCCATGGAGTTGTTCCAGGAGCAGATGCAAATTTGGTTTTAATCTACGCTCTAATCTATAAAAATGCCAAAGGAGTTATGGATGCTACTCAGCTTATTTTGTCGGCTTCCTTTTTTCTATATTTTTATGTGTTTGCTTGCTTTTTTTATTTTTTTATTTAAATAATGGGTTATGGACGTGACTCAGTTTATTTTGTCGGCTTTCGTTTTTTTTTTTTTTTTTTTTTTTTTTTTTTTTTTTTTTTTTTTTGTTTTTTTTTTTTTTTTTTTTTTTTTTTTTTTTTTTTTTTTTTTTTGCTTGCTGTTTTTCTTTCGTCCTTTCTTTTTTAATTTTTACTTTAATTTATAATAAAAATTAAATTAAAATTAAAAAATGGGCTTTTAAAATATAAAGTTATTTTACACTTTCTTAGTATAGAAAAGAAATATTTATTTTAAACTTTTTAAAATTTATATATAAATTTAAGTTATTATATTAAGTTTAGAAGAAGAAAATGTTATAAATCAAATTAATGACGTCTAATTTATTTTCACAATTTTTGTGAGATAAACTAAAGTACAAAAATAAGCTCTCATTTATAAAAATTGATATAAGCGCGATTTTAAAGTATTGCATAAAATATGAGTCATAGAATAAATTATTAAATTAACTATTTACCTTTTCTTTTTTTTTTTTTTTTTTTGGTTCTAACTTATAACTAAAATTAAATTTTAGAATTGGGTATTATAACTTTTGTTTAAATTTAAAATGTGTGCTTTGAACTTTACATTATTCTATATTCCCTCATTATTCATGAATAATACAAACTATTTATAAAATGAAAATTACAAGTTATGACTTTTCTTTTTCTAAATTGATTATAAAAAGTATAAATTAAATATTTCGTTTTGTTTCCTATACTAAATAAGTATGAAATAACATTAAGTTATAAAAACTAATTTTTGAATATTATAAAAGTTCTAAACACGTATTTTTGAATTTAATTTTAGTTATAAGTTAGAATTTTGAAATAAAATAAAATAAAATAACATAAAATAATAATATAAAGCATCTAAAACGCGTTGTGTTATTTATTTTTATAGAAATGAGTGTGAGGAGTATACATAGCATTTTTTTGTTCCAATTTTTACCATCTTGATCTTTGGATTATTTGTGGCACAAATTTTAATATGTATAAAAAAATATAGTTATCCATTTAAACTTTTGTATATTTTAAGTATATTAAAATGTATATCATACAAATATATTAAATATTTAAAAAACATTTTTAAAATATAATATTTAAATAAAAATTTAAATCGTCTTAAAATTTGTGATGAAAGTAGCCCAAAAAAATTGGAATAATAAAGTTGAATAGCTGAAGGAATAAATAGTAATAAAAAAATGCATCGAGTATCAATAGATGATGAACAATCAAGAAGAATAAAATAAAAAATCATAAAGACTAAAAAAGTGGCAAAATCACATCACCATGGACAAACTTTGATTTTTATTTTTGTCTCATTTATGTTTTGCATCATTTAACGGAGTTTGATAAACACTGAAGAAAATGTAGACTTAACGTTAAAATTAAATAAAAATAAAAATAAAAAGGCAACAAAATAGACTGAACCATGTCCATAAAAATCAATTCGGAGCTTGACAGTTAATCCTATCGATATTTCTAAAATCGGCGTGCCAACTAATCTGGTCCCAACATTATGTTATATGTTTAATAGCTATGTACATGCTGTCACCGTGTCTATATATATATTTTTTTGATTTTACATGGTGAATGATTCAATAGCCACAACAAATTCGCTTAATTTTAGTCGGAATCTGACATGTTGATTTCTCAAGCTTTCTTTAAAATTTGTTTAAGGACGCAAAATCTTACCCCCTCCTAGGCAACTCCTTTGTAAATAATTGGCAACATATATAGCTTATTACATCTCATTTATAAAGTGAGAAAATCCAAAAATAATTATTTAGTGAAACTCTGCAACAATTTGAATTAAAAGAAGGTTTTTATTTAATCTCCAAACACGTAATAATCTATGATGCTTCCAAATTTCTACCTCTGAATTCTCGTGGAAACCTAGTCGTCAGATATCATCTCAGTATACTAAATTGTCATTATTCGACAACTCACCTTGTTATATCTTACAAGGATCTTTCACACGAATAAATTTACACAGTGGAAGCATAAAACTTAATTAAATAATTAAAATTTTACAACAACAGAGTTTCTTAGTACGAATAGGAGTCGTACGATAATCAATTACAACACTTAAGCTAGAACAATCTAGGAACACTCAATAGTATCCTACCTTGCCTTTACCCTTCAAGGATTCGTCTCGCTCGACTAGTTTTGGAAGGTTTATAAAACATAACAAGAATGAGTGAAAGATGCTCAGTAAAAAATTACTCTTTATTTTGAATAAAATGATCATTTCAGTCAAACAGGTAAAACGATATAGTTTTGAATCATTAAAACTTTAATTTTTGAATTCACGAGTTAATATGAATTGCATCAACGCATACATGATATACGAGTAAATGTCATATCCATGTCATTCAACAATAAAAATTTTGAACAATTGAACATAAATCGGGTGGCATTTATGCCCGACACTAAGTCATTTCAACACATAGTCATTTCGACACACAGTCATTTCAAAACACGGTATTTCGTAATCTTTGACACACAGTCAAGTTTAACGACTCATGCCCTTATACGTCACAGCTACATGATTCAACCATGTAGGGTCCCAGGGAATTTACCGGTCTTACCACTCTTTTTCAATAACCATAGGATTGCTCCTATGGGGTCCTGGTACACCGGTCTTTAGCTACGTTCAATACTCGATCTCAAATTTTCATGAATCATGTGATAATGATAAACGTTTAAATAACATAGCATGTTTATGCATGATAGAGATGCATAACATTAACAACTTAAATATCTTAATGTATAAGTGAATCTGAACTTATACAGCATAACAGAAATAACCATAACACATATAATGAAATAAAAATTATACGTAAATGAAACTGAGTTAAATGGTCTTGCCTGTCATGCTCCATTACTCGTATTCTGATATTTTATCATATATTGCTAGATGTTCAGCTCTTAGGAAATTTTCTTGAACGATTTAGATTAATCGCTCCATCATGCATCATTCCGTTCAATTACGTAGATTCTTACGTCATGTTTGTTCGTTCCTAACTAATTTCGGTATCGAAAATATCCGATTTAATAGCATTCTGGGATCTCCTAGGATTTTGACATTAAACGCA
>JAUMHB010046906.1:0-17317 GCA_032359685.1 Pittosporum tobira
GAGTGGTATAAGTGATATTAGACCATATTATCATGTTAGATTGGTTATGTGTTGGTTTAGAAATGGTTTTGAGCATTGTTTTGAGGTTATGGGTTGGCTTGGACAAAAAGGGATCATGCTTGTAGGATTCCCGAGTAGCCCAGGAAAACTCAAAAACATCGACTTCCACGGTAAAATCCATATCAAATAATTTACTCGTGCGATCTGTATGAAATTTATTGGAAATGAATTATAGAAGAAGTTATTTCCAAAAGGAATTGAGAAAAAATGGTCATTTGATATTTTTTCAGGATTTTTGAAAAAGAGGACAGAAGCAAAACTTAAATTCTGGAAAAACCGAGTTTTAGCCTAACTTTGGAAGCTTGTCAAAACTAGTGTATTTATGAATAAATAATAAAACTTTTAGTATGCAGATTAGGATAAGTTATGATTATTTTACCACAAGAAACTCTCAAATCGGATTTTTCTACAATTTTATAAAAATGTTCAACGTAGGTTGCCGAAAAACACTGAAGAGAGCAGTTTTCTGCAGGAAATACCAAACTTCAAATTAACATAACTTTTCCATATGAAATCGATAATTAGTTGTTTTTATACCAAAACGAAGCTCTGGAAATCTAGTTTCTTAGTAGACCAAAACCATATATATATCTATTTTTTAGAAAAAGTTATGAAGGGATAAAGGCTACTGGTGCAGTAAGCTGGAACTTTAGATAATAACATTTAAGTATTAAGATAGGTTAAAGGGGATAAAGACCCTATAATGACGTTTTTGAGTTATTTTGGATGATAGGGGTTAACTTTGAAAAACTGAGACCAAACCATTGGAATCGAGTAAGCCAGTCCAAAGGCAAGTACACTTCCGACTTTTATGATGAATGCTTTACATCTTTATAAAAATGCTTTTAGCATGTGTTTTCTAAAATGGAGCAATGACTTGAATTGATTATTTGCAAGCATGAGATAATGATTTTAATGAAATGATGAGTACTGAAATTGATGGATGGTAAGACCAGTAAATTCCCCGGGACCCTATAGGAGCGAGTGCTATGGTGCAGGATGAAAATTCCCTGCTTGAGTTTTGCACATTCTCCGGAGGTCTCCGTTTAGTCCGTACTTAGTGTTAAGACTAGATGGGAAAAATGAGACGGTAATAATGACGTCAATTGATTCAATGCATGCTCACTTTTCATATCTTGATATTACGGTAAATGTGGAAATGTTAAGAATGAAATACTTTTAAATTTTTTAATGATTGCTATTATGTATGTTGAATTGTACTTGTTGGGTTATTGGCTCATGATATTATGTCCCATTTCACAGCTAGGAACCCACAAGGGACTTCGTCGAGACGCAAAGAGTGATTTTATGTTTAGACAAACAGCGAGAAAGGTAGTTTTATGGGGTGTTTTGTCTAACCAGATGTGGAGTGAATTTTCATGTATATTCGTTTAATTCTCGATGCATGATTGTAATAATTAGATTAATTTATTTTTGCACAAGAATGAATGATTGTAAACAGTATGGGGCAAGCATGATGAGGGAGGGATAATCAGGTAATCTCGATTATCTAAAGGATGAGACTGACACACGATTTCCATTGGTATTTTATGTGAGGGGAAATCGGGGTTGTCACACAAACCCCTTTACATTCATTCAAATCATACTATGCTTCCTACGGGGCATGTCATGCATGGTCGAGATGCACAACATTCAAGCATCTGTTCATTCTCACATGCATTTAAACTCATGCATTCAAGATAAACAATAACCACGTATAATGAACACAATAAATTATACGTGAAAAAGGAGCAAGTAGATGTACTTGCCTTAACTGAGCTTTCCCAATATATAAGTATAGCTTATATTCCCAACATGAACCAATCATTATTCTCCGTAACATGTTTTAAATCCACTTAATTCAATTCACTTCTAAAATGCAAAAAACCCTGACCCTCACATACAATTCCATTAGCTAGTCATGGTCTCACCATTTTAATTTCAAGATAACATAATTCTCAATATGCATGCCAATCCTATAACCAACCTCCATTTAAACTTCATGTAACCTTAACCATAAGTAAGATACAACAATTCATGCATCAATCCCAATCTTAACTTGATATACTAAATTACAAGTATTTACAATACTTTAACCATTAATAAGATAAATCACTAACTAGGGTAAGAGAGTATACCCTTTGATCTTCAAGTAGTGCAAAGCTTCCAAGTGAATCAAGCTCCTTATTCTTTGTTCTTGGTCACCAAGATGTAAAAATATGCCCAAACTAATAATACTTGTAGATCTTGAAGTAAACTTAGGGTTTTTCAAGTGATCTTTAAGTTGAATGCTAGGTTTTGGGGTGTTAATCTCACTAAATATGGATGGAGATTTGTTACTTGTTCTTGTTTTCTCTCTTTTTCTCTCAAAGTTGGAAGAACAAAATGAATTACTCCTCCCCGTCTTGGCCGTCCACCCTAAGGAAGAAAATAAAAAATTGTTTATGACATTTGGATGGTGAGGATCAAAAATTTTTGAAACATTATGGCTAGGATCATTTCCTATTAGGACAAATGGATGGTCTTGATCAAGAGTTTGGAGACAAATGGAAGGCCAAGATTAATTGACTCCAAGAAAAACATGATTTGGACACCTAATTAGCCAAGTGTCATGCTCTTTTATTTCCTTCCACACAAGCTTGACAAGTAGGAAGCTAAGTGGCAACCATACAAGCTACTTCATGCTTGGTTGACACATAAGAGGGACAAGTTAGTAATTTTTCATTTCTTCACCCAAACCACCTCATTTCCATGAAATTTTGGACCATAATCCACCAACCAGAATCTGGCCCTAGCCACCTTAGAAATCTGGCCATGCTAGGGTTTTAGGACAAAGATTTGTAAATTATCCTAAGTCCATTACTTAAGCCCATATGTATACACTTGCAAAATGTGAGACCCAAGAATTTCAAAAAGGGGCAATGTAAATATAGAGTAATCTTATTATGTGAATTAAGATATTGTTTTGTAAGTTAATGAATTTTATAAATTGTTGTTCAACTAAATTTTTCCGAACTTGAACCGGAAAAGTTGGACTTAAGATGGGCCTTGGGGAAACCCTAACCCTAGTAGCCAATTATTTTTGTTTTTGACATGGGCCAAGCATGATACACAATAAGTTAAATGAATTTTGGTTTTCAATTTTGACCCATTAAGGTGAATTTTGGACCATAGTTTTGGCAATTGGACTTATGCTGGAACAATGGGTTAAGTAAGGAAGGAAAAGAAAAACAAAAATAGGAATCGGCTAAGCCCATTATGGTGGCTGGCCATAGTGGGAGTAGTATGTGTGTATGTATATATATATATATATGCACATGTGGAAAAAAAGAATTGATGAATATTTTTTATGCTTGGACCATAGACTTTTTGACACATAAGGGGCATATGTTTCACATTTTTGTGGAAGAGAAGAAAAGCAACTTTTGACCATCTTTTACTATGGGAAATTCGACCAAAGGGACCAGGATTTTCTTTTTCCTTTCCACGCCAATAAAGAGAGGAAGTTTAAAGAGAGAAAGAAGTCCTTGCAAGCTTCAAGCAAAATCCTATTAAATTGAGGGCACCCAAGTGAAATTCAAGAGCTACCATCCACTCTGAACTCCATAGAAGCAAGAAATCATCAAGCTAGAGGCTCAAGAGCTTGAACTAGGGGACTTATTTGAGAGGACTTAGAGGTTAGGAGGCAAGAGAGGCAAGGGGAGGAGTTGCACTTGAAAGAACAACAAATGATGAATTAATGTATAGATGACAGATTGGTTGATGTATATAGCAAGAGCATGCTTAGTTAGTGTTTAATTGATGATTCATGGAGGAGGAAAGGCTTATTGTGATTAGAGTTTGTATTGAGATTTGTTGGATTTTGATGATTAATATGTCCATATGAATTCATGAGCATGTATTAGGAGGCTGATAGTAGAGTTAATTAGTCATGGATGAAGGTTTTGTTGGGTAATATGTTGGTTAGTAGCAAAAGAGGTCATGCATGTATAATTCTTGGATTTGTGAAAAATTGCAGAAAAACAGCCTTTGTTCAAAAATTCGTATAAAATAATTTACTTGTGCATTTTGTACAAATATTTTTGGAGATGTATCTAACTTGATAAATAAAATATTTATAGAAGGTTTCTTAGAGAAATATGGTCGTTTTATATTTTTATAAAATGCAAGAAAAAGGGGATAGTAGTTTCCTAGATTATTTGGAAAATGTGATTTTTGGATCAACTTTGGAAATTTGTCTAAAATAGCCTATAAGGAAAAATTTGATGAAATTTTTTATAGTAAAAATTGGGAAAGTTTTATATTTTACCAAAATAATGACACATTTTGAGTTATTTTGGTATTTTTATAAAATGCCCAAAATATTCTACTGCAAAGCCAAAACAGCAGATTTTCTGAAAATTTTTCAAACTTTGAAAAGTCATTACTCCTTCGCTATAAGTCGGAATTGAGTCGTTCTTGTGTCCATACGAATACCTTAAAGTATAATTTTTGAAAATATTAAGTTTGTTGCTAGGGAATGTTTATAACACGAGTTATACATATTTAAATGCTACTAGTGTTGTGAACCAGAATAGGAGTTGTTTGATTTAATTCTTAGAAAGTGTTATGATGTTTTAAGGTCTGTTAGATGACTAATTTAGGATCTTTAATGATTATAGGAACTTATTTTAGGATCAAAGAAGGCTCTAAGTTGATTTGGATGTGAATTGAGCAAAAACAATGAAAGTGAAGCAAAGGCCAACAAAGGCATAATCTTGGGAGTAAGTTAAAGCAAGCAGGCAAGTGCACTTTACTCGCCCCTCTTGGATGCAATTTTCTTGTTTATTGTACGAATTTTTATCAATGATGAAAGTTTTTTGAAAATATTGATGAAAAACAAAGTTTTCAAAAAGGGTTATTATCTCAACCTAATTGTGTGGCCTATGGGTGAACCTCGTAGGTGGAATATTCTGTTTTGTATGCATATGTGTAAATACCTGATACTTGTGCCACTTTCGTTCAATTGGGTTAGTGGTTGGATGGAAGTGTGATTATTATTCGTGCTGCTTTTGCTCAGTTGGGATGGATGCTAGGTAGAAGTGTGATAAATTTGCGAGTTTGGCATTTTAGCTCTTGTTTATTTTGTTAATGTGATTTGATTTATTTTGTGCTTGGAAATTATGCCAGCTTTTGGGAAACCCATTTTGTGCTCGTGGATTTTTGTATGTTTTGGATTCCCAAAAAATTAATGTTTTCAAAAATAAATTTGAGTTTAAATGGAAAGTTTTCAAGAAACGAGTTTTATTAAAAGTCAAAGTATTTTAATAGAGAACGTTTTTAGTGTTTGAGAGTGGTGTACTTGTTGAGCTTAGTCACTCATGCTTGCTTTGTTTTAAAATATTTTTGCACCTAGTTAAATTTTGGATCGAGAGAAATTTAACGAGTCAAACATTAGGAATTTGTCTAGCCCAAGGTAGAAGGAGATTTAGAGTGAGCTGTTGGACTTAATTATTGTAATAAATATTATTGTAAATTGTATATAATTTCCATTGCAGAAAGAATTTTATAAGGAATAACGTCCATTTATTATACATTTGGAAGTATGGGTGTATTTTGACGACCGGCTGTCCATGAATAGTGGATTGTACAGAACCGGAGCATCACAAAAAAAATTATTAAGACAAAACTTATGTTGCGTTTGGTTCTCATTCCTTAAGAAAAAGAAATGGAATGAAATTTTATATTGAAATTGAGTGGTGGTTGAAATAAAATATGTTGTTAGTCTTAAAATTTTTTGTTGAAAATAAAGAGGATGATGGAATGAGAAGTGAATGCTTATTCCTTTTGAAATAGGTAGGTTTCATCCATTTTATCCCTTCACTCATTTTCAACTTAAATTATAAGACTAGCAAATCATTTCATTCTAACAATTACTCAATTTTAATGTAAAATTTTATTTCATTCTTTTTTCAGAAGGAATGGTAACCAAACGCAACATTAAAGTAACATAAATTTATAACCTTAATACTTAAACATAACTTATCAAAAATAATATCATTCTCCTTACATTCAAATAATTCATATACCAAATTAAAATAATTTACATAAAGTTTATTTCAAATTTTTCCTGGGTCTCACAATTAGTCCCCTAATTTGAATAAGGGATGAACATTTCAAGGGATGTCCGTCCTTTTTTCTCTTGTATGGGAATCCATCCCTTGTTAAGCGATCCGTTATTCTTCATTTTTAATAATGAAAACGGCAGCACAATGGCTTGAGAGTGTATATAGGCTTATGGATATTTAAGGGATGAATTAGGCTTAACAGAGAGGTGCATTTATAACTTACGATAGCTTGAAAGTTCAGATAAATTCGTGAGGGCTGAACTCAAGTTGGATTAGGTTAAAATATTTTTTAAAATAATAATAAATAAAAAAACAAAACGACCCCGATATATTGTGTCGGATGACATTATATGTTATTTGGCCAATTGACACATAATACGGGATGGTATTATGTGTTCTTTGACCAATTTTTTTTATTGTTTTTTATTTTTGTACTAAAAACATTCGTTAAGGCAAATTTAATTTTTTCACGATAGATCTAATGGTTTTAGGCAATGTTCTAAAAATCGATAGCGAACCTAAGCGGGAGCCTAGCGTCTATGTAGTACTAGTCGAATACTAATTGAATGTAGGCGGGATTAATCAATACTAAACGCCCAATTCACCTAAACGTTAAAAGACCGTCTAGGATTTATTCAGAAATTAATCAAAGGTAAGCGGAGATTTTTAAAACAAAGGTTCCAGGGCACATTTAACTTTTCAAAATGGGGGTGTCTACCGAGGAATCTTGCACGAACACTATGTTGACTCTCTCCTTTCAATTTTCCTTATGAATTTTTTTCTATCCTTTCAATTTACATGAACCGTAAAGGGAACTTAATTTCACAAATTCGTAGATAGTAAGCATAAACCTAAAATCACATTGTACAACAATAAGAATGCCCAAGCAAGATTCATGCTTCGACCAAGAAACAGAAGAAGACACCACAAATTGTCAACATGACTTCTGTTCGTTAATCAACGGAGGACAAGCACAATTTTCTGACGACCAATGTAACCAGTACTCCTTCCTTTCCTCCCACCATCAACTTACAAAAGAACAAATTATTTAAATTAGAAGAGAAATTGAAATTGAAAAATTGACATACGAGTCAACCAGTGAGTGAGAAAGAGAACTCGTCCTCTGTCATTGCTCTAGAAGAGTACATGTCCCCTTCACTTGCATAAGAAGAGTTATCTTCATCACCATCTTTCTCCTTAAGCTCTTCAATCTTGTCAATGGCCTCCCTCAGGTCCCACCTTCTGTCGACATTCCATTCGCAGCAACACATACCAATCTCTAACAGTTTGAGCATTTCACCCTCTCCATTCTTTGTTCCTTTCATGTCTTTGTCAAACAACTCACCCGTCCACTCTTCTCTCACAACCGAGTTAACCCAACTCGCCAGGTCAGCATTACCCCCTTTACCCTGTTTCGAGTAATTTGCTGGGAACTTTCCTGTCAGAATCTCGAGTATAAGAATTCCGAGGCACCAGACGTCTGTTTTCGCTGTGACTCGATTGTTTTGAGTCGACTCGGGTGACTTGTAGGCTACCATGAACCGATGCGCATGTTCTTTGTTGATCACTGGCACTAATGCATAATCTGCTAACATGGGTTGGAATGTGTCGTCTAGAAGAACGTTAGTAGACTTTAGGTGACCATGGGGTAGAGCTAGGCTAGGGAACTCCTTATAAAGATAATCCAATCCTTTGCCTACCCCTTTGATGATTTTCAGGCGGGTCGGCCAACTGAGTCCTGACTGATTAGGATTGAGTTTACCTGAATAAGAAAATAAATGTAAATTTATCTAATTCGACTCGTTTGCACCCTCATTAATTTACCAAAATCTACAAAAACAATTTAAAACTTGCTTATGATTTCTATTCCTTTTTTAGTTTGGTACTTCTAGCCTAGTCAATTTGGGAGAAAATGTGTTGTTGAGTTAGAAACTTGTTGTTATTAGCACATTTCATTTGAAGTGAATAAAAGTATACATTTTCTCCACGCACACAAAAACAAAACAAAAAAAATTTAAAAAAATCATAATAAAATTAGACGTACAAATTCTAAAGGGATTGCATTACCATGTGATCGTGAGAAATAGAAGACTCCGAAATTCAAAAACAAAACTATTTGAGTGTGAAAAACTCCCTTCGTGTAAGCTTCATAAATTGAACCTTCATCACAAATTTGGTTGAGTTAAATGTTTATATCTGTAGTTCATTTGCAACACTTGAACGGCTTGATATTTTTCCTACTCTCTTTATTCCAAAATTAGAAGTACCTTTAAAAAAATTACAGTTTTTAGAAGTAATTGTTCTATTATAATTTTTATATAAAAAGCAAAGTGGTTTTGAAACAATTTTTTTCAAAAAATGTGTAAAATTTTAATATATATATATATATATATGGAATATCATATATAATGCTTAGGATATTAAATTAGAAACACATTTCTTATTTTATATCGTACTGACAATAAATAATTAACAATTTTTTAGTTTATTTTGGAACAAAGGTACTAGCTATGGCGAAGACTACGGGGATGAACCAGGGAGCATAACAAAAAAAAAAAAAAAAAAAAAAAAAAAAAAAAAAAAAAAAAAAAAAAAAACATGAGTAATGCAATATAGGATTACTTACCATGGAGATGACTAGCCAAGCTACCATTTTCAGCGAAGTCGGTGATCAAAAGCTTTTCTTCCTTTTTGTAGTAAAAGGCCACAAGCGGCAGCAAATTCGGGTGCGACAAACCTCCTAGCCTCCTCATATGCTCATAGAAATCGTCTCTTCCCACATTGCTCATCTGTCTATACCTCTTTACAACCATGGACGGTCCACTCATAAGTATTGCCTTGTAAGAAGACCCAAAGCTTCCACCTCCCAAAACTTCAGCAGATGCTCTGAGGAGGTCTTGCAACTCAAACCTCTCCGTGCCATTTCTCACAAAGTATAGTTTTCCAGCTTCTTGTTCATTTTTCTTATCAGCCGTGTGCTTGGAAGGCAATCCAACCTCCTTTTGACCGTGGTCAGATTTGTGTTTAACGTCTTTCGGCTTGTGTTTTGCTGATGCGAGTTTTTTATTTTTGGATGCTTGGTGGCGGTTCCTTCCACGGAAGATGAAGGAAGCAACAATAATGGAAGCTAATACAACTGCCCCGATAGCAGCACCGATGATTGCAACTTTTGGAATAGATTTGTTCTTGGAGGGCATGCATTTCTCCAGAGGGGCATCACACAGACTGTTTCCTGCAAAACATCTAACTCTGTTAGCTTCATACTTCGTTTGTCAGTTCAAATGTGACCAGGAAGGTGGTTCTTTCTATTGTTAGTAAGAACAAGAAATCTCGGCAAAATTGACACGACTTGCCAAGAAAAGAAAAGAAAAATGTATGAAATTAAATTTTATATTGAAATTAAGTAGTGGTCGAAAGAAAATATGTTTTTAATCTTAAAAATTTTGTTGAAAATGAAGAGGATTAGAAAATGAGAAGTGAATGTTTATTCCTCTTGGATGAGCTGAGTTTTATTAATATCATTTATTCCCTCATTTTTAACTTAAATTATAAAACTAGTTAATCATTTCATTTCAACCGCTACTTAATTTCAACGTAAAATTTCATTTTATTCTTTTTTCCGGAAGGAATGAGAACCAAACGTAACATATAAATATGCTTCTTATAATTCTCATTATTTCCATCATTTTATTAAATTTTATATTAAAAAATCACAAAAAAAAAATGATAAATGTTCTATTTATTTTATTTTTAATAATATATATATATATATATTTCTGTATACCAAAACTAACAAAAGGTGTCAACTCATTTGGGGACACGAGAGAGGAGAAATGTGACCTTCATCCCGGCCTGTCTATGGATATACGTTCTCTATCCTCTATTCATTTTGTCAGTTGATATTAATTAATTTATTTGTTCTCTATCCTCTATTTATCTTTTCAATTGATATTATTTAATTTATTACTGTGCTGCAGGAATTCGTAAACGGTTAACCATTTTTAAGACCACCTTGATCTGCTGGAATATAGAAATTGTTCAAGTATTTTACTTGTCTTCGTTTCTATCCATGTTCCTTCCGTGTTATGGACTAGTTCATTAAATCTTCACATATTACATCGTTTCAAAATTAAATGTAGTTATTATTTATTTTTTTTATTTTTTAAAATTAAAGATATATGTTTTTTATTTTAGTATTATAAAATATCATTATATTCTTAATTTATCATCTCATTATGAACATAGATGAAATTTTATACCATCTCTAGGAGAAATTGTTTTTAAAACACTTAAAAATTATAATCAAACATCTATTTAAAAAATATTATTTTTTAAAATATTTCTAATTTCAAAACGTATATGTTGTGTTTGGTTCCCCATTATGTAGGTAATAAGAATGTAATAAAATTTACTTTGAAAATAGTGAGTGTTAGAATGAAATGTTTAATTAACACTAAAATTTAAGTAAAAAATGAGGTGACAAATACGTAAATTATACGTAAAATTTAAGAAACATTTATTTTTTATTTTCACATCCTCTTCATTTTTAATTAAACTTTAGTTGCTAATAATACATTTTATTCCAACACTCATTATTTTTTAATATAAATTTCATTCAATTCTTATTACTTATATAACGGGAGAACCAAACGCAACAATAGAGTATTGTCCGTCCCCTTCAACATTGAAAAGTGGATATGGTTACATTCCTTGGCTACGCTGAGAGCTTGAAGATTCTAATTGAATAATGCTATGAACACTAAACAAACACATAAAATTATATACTACTAGCAAATTATAGATGCTTAGCGATATATGGGTGGATCGATTATAACCAATAATGATCTTCCGCACTCTATATCATGGTATATTGTATATATTTATTAGTGCACCTCTAGGTTCACGTGCTATTCTGTTTCATTTTCTTGTAACACCCAAAGCACAAATTCTGAGAAAATAGCAAGTTTCTAGGAGTAATATTAGATACACTAATAAATATATTAACAAGTATGCATAAATTGATGTGATAAGTGATGTGTTAAAATATAATTATCAAACACTTATCGATGCATGAGTAGAGCTTGACATTGTCATTAATTAAATTTTAATACATCATTTTATACACATTTGTTAATATATAGTGCATAAAGCATTATCGAGTTTCTAATTCGAGAATATCGACATCAATTTCTCAAAAAAAAAAAAAAAAAAACTACTATATTCTAGAGCTAATACATAGAATCCGTGCTGATTTTTGTGCAGGCAGGCATCTCCCATAAATAAGTGCAACTACTAAGGCAGGCATTTTACCATTGCGTGTACTTGACGCTAGGTTTGTTTGGCAGATGTTATTAAATTACAATTTGCGGTTTAAATTCAATTTCATGCTTTTGTTAAGTTGAATTTAAGTTAAACTTAACTTTTTAAACTTATATTTAACCTATAAAACATAGTTCTTTTGTTGCGTTTGAATGCCATAATCTCTAAACATTTAATAAATTGTTATCAAACAAACACACAACGGTAGAAATTCAAAATCAATGAATTAAGACGTACCATCAAATAAGCTTGAATTCTCGTCACTCAGGGCAGCTGGAATAGGACCTTCAAGTCTGTTGTTAGCTAGGTTAGCTACTAACTCACTTTGTTTAAAATTAGGTATTTCGCCTTCGAACTTGTTATTCTGCAGCTGCAAATCCACAAGCTTCGGCAGTTTCACAAGAGACTTGGGAATTTTCCCACTAAACATGTTATTCGCCAAATACACTTTCCTCATTGAACTCATGCCCGAAAACGCATCCCCTGGAATCTCCTCCGAGAACTTATTATTCGACAAATACAACGCCCGGAGCACACTGAGTTTTTTTATGTTACTTGGCATCGGACCAGTGAAGTTGTTGTTCATGAAGCTTATGGTACGTAAATATGGAAGCTTTGCAAGGGTGTCGATGTCTATTCGGCCCGTTAGCCCCATGGATTCGAGTTTCAATCCGTAAAAACTGCCTTTGGAGCAAAGCAAACCGCTCCAATTTCCCGTGTCACCATTGCACATGTCAACATCTTCATTCCAATTATTTAGGGCGGTAGCATTCAATAGAGACTCTTTGAACTTAAGAAGAATTTCAGCATCTGATTCGCCAGATGATCCAATTGCGTATATTATCAAGACTTGAAGTACAGGAATAACCCAAGCCATAATATGCATGTGGTATATGTTTGTTAAGAGTATTTTCCAGAGTGTTTGGAGGGAAAGAAAAGGCATGAAACTAGGACGACATAGATTTCCTTTTCGGGAAAGAAATGCTGGAACCAGATAGGCATAGAATTGAAGAAGGGATAAATAGCCAAGGCGAAGGAGGGAAATGGACAAACATGAAGGTGGAATTGACGAGGTCCTCCTGTTGTATGGGCTGTTTCGAGGCCGGCCGGCTACATATGTTGTACCATTGCCAGTTTGGTTCCACTCCATTATTGTTACTGATGGTGTTAATGTTGGAGTCTGTGCCGTCTCTGCCGTCTCTCGCTAATTGTACCAAGTCTGCGCAATGAACTTGGGCTGCAGTGCACACACGAAAAGTAGTGATTGTGGATACGGAAAATTATTTATGCACCGTAAATTTCTACAATTGCAATATATAGCAAAACAAAGATTATATCATTTTAACTTTACAGTGGATCGCAACCGATAAATAAGTAAAGTACAAATATCATGTTCATAACAATACTTGTTATGTTCTACATAACATAACAGTCTCGTTTGATAATTTTCAACAAATATTATTTTCAGTAAAACTTGGCTGCTTGATTTTTTTGTGCAGTTCCTTATTTTTCATTTACATTTTGATATGTTAGATTGGTATCATACAGAAACTCTTTTCTCCTGTATTAAAATTTCAGTTTATATGTAAGTAGAGAGTTTCGAGGGTTTAATTCACAAATTTCCATTAGTTGTTCCTGAGTAATGGATCAAAGGTTTCAGATTTTATTTTATTATTATTTTTTTCTATTCAATAGTTGGTTATTAAGCTGTGTCTAGGATGAATTATTATTTTTTGATCTAAATCTTGATTATTTACATTAGTTGAAAAATTAGGGTGTGCGTTCTACCAATTTTTTTGGGAATGAAATGTGATTTTATGGCTTGAATAATAAATTTATAAATTTATTGTTATTTTTCGTGGTCAAAGTCTGTTCTAAAATATTTAAGTTGGTTTTCGTATAATTTTTAATAGTTGAAACTTTTCATTTGTACAATTTTTGATTTAGTTTTCACTGAGTCTTTTCCTATGTGTGTGTGTACGCGCACACATGAGTTAGCTAATTTTATCAAATAAATATGAAGTGTACATATTGATATTTATGGATTGGTTGAGTTTTTTTAATAATAAAATATAGTAAGTGTATAATATTTTATATTATATTTGAATATTGGGCTATATTTCTAAAAAAAAAAAAAAATTATCATGATGGACTTCACATAATCCAAATTATAATATATAAAAGTCAAAACTGAGAGAATGTAACTTTGGCCTCTCAGTATGTCTACGTGTCACTCCAATATTTTCTCTATTTTTCTATTTTAAAAGTTAGGTTTATTTAATCTTAATATTCAGATTTAACTGTCTTATCTCAACCCATGTTTAGAATCAAATTTCTATATTAACTCAACTTTCTTCGAATTACAGTCTCCATTCTTCGTAAAAACTTCCTCTCTTTCAAATTAAAAAAACCAATAAAATAAGGAGATAAAATTGAAACTCTTCTATTGTTCTACGTATATGTTTTATTCAGTCATCCTTTCTTCTTCTGTATGCTTTTTAGAATTTCCTTTCACTCATTTTATTTAATCTAATTTGTTTTGTTTTCAGGTGTAACCATGTTGAATAACTTACAATTTTCTTGAAAAGAAACTCTCTCAAAACTGATGTCAGGTATTGTGTTAACTTTTTTTTTTAATATTTTTGCTTTTCATTCTTGCTTTTCAGGCAACGACTATCCATTTATGATGGACATGATGTTTGGTGCTGCGAAGTATACTATTAAAATTTTTTAATACTCATTTTCAAAATATATGAGAATTATTGAATTTTTCTATTTTATCCGAAATAATATTACTTTAGAAATATATATTTTTTTATTTTTGTAAAATTTTAATAATTATATTTATTTATTTTATTTTATTTAAATTATATTTATATTATTATTATATATATTTTAAAAATAAAATATATCCATGCGCAACGCACATGATCAAAACTAGTAATATTCATTATATTATAGCCCAATTACAGACTTGGTAAGAAGACAAAATCTAGGTCAAAATTTTTATTTTTTGTCTTTTGGTCATAACAGTACATGACTGTAACAATCTATATTAATTATATTTATTGAGTTGGATAAAAATAAAATTTGAAATGAACGGTAAAAAAATAGTAGTTATAATCAATATTATTTATTAGAAAAATAAAATAATGTCCACGTGCTCTAATAAAGTATTTTCTATTACTAATTTAAAATAATACTATTTCTATTTTGCTTAATAAACATGGCGTGGCTAGAGCAAGACCCATAATAATCATCTTTCAGAGGAATAACTCCAACGCATTTAGTGAACAATTTTTTTGTGACAGCAAGAATGTATACAGATTGTTTAAAAACCTAACTTGAAATTCTGTACTTTATTTAAAATCATAAGCTGAAAAAAGGTTTTTCTGCTGCAAAAATTTCTTAAATAATAATTAATTATTTGATTTACATCTGTTTTTTTGAATTTTTTAAAATCTGTTTTTTTTTTTTTTTTTAAATAAATTTGAGAAAGACCCTCCTCTAGTATTTTTTTTCTTTCTTGCAGTCCTAACAAGTTATTTAGAAGGTTTGGTTTTAAATTTAATATATAAAAAAAATAAAAATTGTGGGAAGAATTAAGTTAGATAAAATTTTATTCATTAAAATTTAGTATGATGTAGGGAAAAAGATAAGATTCGATGGCATTGGCACCTATAATATAAACAAGTTAGCGGTGAAACGAAAGAGATACCCGCCAAAGATGGAGATCCTCACGCACGGAGTAGCTGGAGGAGAAGACATACTGGCAGGCAGGGAGCAAAGAAATTATTGGGAAACTCAAAGAATAATATTTTAAAATAGGTTTTGAAAAATATTTCAAAATTATTTAGATCCTGAAAGAACAAGGAAGTTGGTAGAAAAGAAAAAAATGTTCAAAGAAGTTCCATAGAAAAGAAGATCAAGGAATTGGAATATATTATTATATATATATATATATTTTTTTTTTTTAAATTTAAGATTTAAAATTCATTTAAAGAGTAGAGAAGGAGGAGGAAGAAGGGGATATGTTGGGTGCAACCACAAACATGAGTGCAAAAAATAAATTGGTAGCGGTGGCAATAGACAGGGACAAAGGAAGCCAAAGTGCTATGAAATGGGCTGTTGATTCTATTCTTTGTAAAGGCCAAACAGTGCTTTTGATACACGTCAAGCTCAAACAATCCGGCTCCTCCTCTTCTTCCCCATCTCTTTCTTCCCAAAGTAATCAATCTCTCTCTCGCTCTCTCTCTCTCTCTCTCTCTCTCCCACACACACACACACACACACATATATATATATATGCAGTTTGTTTGAAAATATGTAATATATATTTTTCAGATGTAAAAGTACGATTATTTGGATCAGATAAGCCAATATGAAAGTCTATATGAGCAGCAAGTTTCCTAGTTCCTTTTTTTTCAGAATTTGCAACAAGACCAAATAAGCCACACAAAATTCAAGATTCTTGTAGCCAGAACTCCAATCCAAACGTGTTTAATTTTATTTTTTTAAAATTAATTTATTTGGATTTTTATGAATCTCAACTATCCAATTTAAATTCGATTATCTGGACCTGAAGCGTGAATCCCAACGTCTGAATTTTATTCTTTTCTTATTCTCAAAAGCAATAAATCTCCGGAGTATCTGATTATATATATATAGTGTTTCTAGTTGACTCAATAATTTTGTAACAGTACACACATGTCAAAGTTGCAGGGTGAGACGGACCTCTGTTTCTGTTTTGTGCAACTTCTCAAAAATAATAAAGCCATGTTTTCTCCAATACCCTCAAAAACTTAACAACTCTGTTATGATTTCTGGGGTGCAGGATCGAACCAAATCTCTGATATTGATGAGACTGGATCATTAACTGGAGTCGTTGATCCGCAGACCTGCAGGGAGTTGTTCCTTCCTTTCCGTTGTTTCTGTACACGTAAAGATGTGAGTACTCAAGCTTTAATCCTGTTATCTTATTTTTACTGGATAACGAACAGATAAAAGTACAATAAACTGCCTAAGCTCCCATAAGAACATTACTCCCTCCGTTGTTTCACAAAACAAGTCTCACTTGCAAAAAAAATTTGTCTCCTTCCACCTGACATGCATGTAACAATTTCTGTCAGATTCATTGTCAAGATATTGTGCTAGAAGATACTGATGTAGCCAAAGCATTAATACAATACGTTACAGAATCAGCTATAGAGGTTTTGGTTCTTGGTGCTGGCTCGAAAGGTGGTCTTCTCAGGTATGCTGTAAAATCAGAATCGCCTATATCTTGCAAAATGCATACGGCCATTAATTTTTGTTTCAATTTCTCGAGTGCTAATTAATATTCACTCTACATTGCCACAGAAATCAGTAAATAAACAAAAAGGATAGTAGGAGTAATGTTGCACTCCTTCTGGCCTGAAATGAGTTTACTTCTCCTTCTGGGAATTAAGTCACTTAATCGGCACTTAATTTCATTACAAATTTCAATAATTAAGTAATAGATTAGTGCTACAACCTCCCTATTTACAGTATTACATCTTGTGAAGTCAAAATGATGATTGATTAGCTTTCCCACATTTAATTAATTCAAATTTTACATTCTTTTTGATTCCGTAAATTGCATTTCAACTCAATGATCTGCCGGAGAACGAATAGATTTTAATTTCATTTGAAAAGCTTAAGCTCGTTTTACATGTAAGAACTAAAATGTAAATTTCTGCGGTGGAAGCTTACACCGACTGGAATCACCAATGCTTTCTCCCTTCCGCAAAAAGAGATTCATTTGTAATATCTTGCAAACTTTAAAAGTATATTATTCTGCCATCTTTAAATGA
>JAUMHB010046917.1:0-17316 GCA_032359685.1 Pittosporum tobira
AAAAAAAACCTCTATTGAAACAATAAGTTCACCTTTTGACTTATACATTATTAGTTTAAACTTTTTTTCAAAAAATCTAACATGCTTTAATTTCGTTTATCTTAAATCTTTGTCATTTAAAAAAGTCACAAAACTTGAACATAATCTATTAATTTAAAATTAACAAGTGTCTCCTGATTTTACATTAATTAGACTTAATAGTTAATTTAATTTATATTTTAATTAAATGTGCATGATAATATGTTGCTTTTGTTATAAAAATAAAATCATGAAGGCAAAATTGGTCCATAAACACAATCAACCAAAATACAGGAAAAATCTAAACTTCCAACTTATTTTCCTTACAAGAAATTCTTTTTCCTCTTCGAACAACACACCTCATTAAAGTTGAAAAGTTTATAATTGAAGGAGATAGAATAACTATTAACCTTATATATTTGAATAATCATATAGTTAATTTTAATTTTAATTTTTTATTCTTAAAAGACAAACTTTAAGAGTCTTTTTTGTTAGTACTTTTAAAAATGTAACAATTTATTATTTTTTTATAAAAAAAAAAAAAAAAAAAAAAAAAAAAAAAAAAAGTTGTCAAAACGCCGCTTTGTCTCTCTTTCAAGCTGGTCCCTTCTCCAACTGCGTAGCCGCGTAGGTTAAACCTTCGGAAGTTTGCTCCGCCACTCTTTTTTCACTCTACGCCGCCCTGTTCTTTTTCCTTCATAACGCGTGGAATCTTCATAGGAAATAGTCCCTTAGAGTTCGCATACAGGAAGCTCGAGACACTGTCCAGTATCGCAATAGGGAAGCCCATAAGATGGCCCAGACAAACGAGGTTTAGTTTTAATTTTTAATTTTCAAAATCTTTTCGCATAATTATTTATGTCTCTCTGTGATTATCTATGATTTTATTTTTTTTGATGATTCAAGGCCATTTAGAAAAGATAAAAGTACTAATTGCAAAGAACTGCCGGTTTTTTAATTTCAGAGATATAGGGTTTCTTTGATTTGACAGTGAAAATCGGTTCTTTTATGTAATTTTGAGGTATCTATACGTATTCCGAATTAATACGCAATGTTGCAGTGTGCGTCGGAGTCCGTGGAGGCCGTTAAGTTCAGTTTCATGACAGCTGAAGAGGTCAGGGAGCACAGTGTTAAGCAGATTACCAACCCCACTTTGCTTAATGTTGTGAACGAACCAATGCCTGGAGGACTGTATGATCCAGCATTAGGTCCGCTCGATAATACAGTGTAAGTATCTACAAACTGATTCTTTGCATATTAAGCTAATTAATTTAATATCTCAATCAAGTGAGCTTTTACATGTCCTCGATCAATATATGCTTACATATAAAAGTAGTAGCATTAACAACTCTATCAAAGGAGAATTCTTGGAACTGCATATATTTCAATGAATCTGGCCACGAGTTGAAAGAATTTTTCTGGTCATATAATTATCAATTCTGGTTGTAATATTTAGATGGTATGACACTATGACATTTTGTTGATATATATAAAACTTTATCAATGCAGCTGTAAATCATGTGGGCAGAAATCTTCTGATTGCCCCGGTCATTGTGGGCACATCGAGCTTGTTTCACCAGTCTACAATCCTTTACTGTTTGATAAGCTTTATAATCTCATACAGCAAACATGTTTGTTTTGCTTTCATTTCAGGGCAGAGAGAAGACAGGTGAGACTAGTCAGTACTATTCAATCTGTTATCTTTCACTCATCGGATTAACCTGTTGAACCTTTATGGTGTCTTATTTTCTCATCTATTCGCTTTTGATGACTAATTTCCTACTTTTTGTTATTATTATTTTAATTTCCATCCAAGATTGAATTATGCACTGCTCAACTGGAAATGATTGCAAACGGTGATGTTATCGGGGCTCGAAGATTGGAGGAAGCAAACTTTTCAAGTTTGTCAGATTCAGAAGACAGTGATGGAAATGGGAGCCACGCTTCAGGTTCTACAATTCACTCTGGTGCACGAAGTAAAAGCTCCGACTTTCAGACGCAGAAAGCTTGGTCCTCTCTTCAATTTACAGAGGCTCGCTCAGTTTTGAATAAATTTATGAAGCTGAAACCTGTCAAGTGCAGAAACTGCAAGAATAAAAGCCCAAAAATTACTAGACCTGTTTCTGGATGGTTTCATATGGTATGTTTCATTCTACATTCTGATTCCCCAGTTATATGTTACTGGATGGTTCGGTCAATATATATTATATTAGTTAAAAGAATATATTTGATGCAGCACCGATTCTCCAATGAATAATCCTGTATATAATAGATGATAATAGCAATAATATAAGCTAATGCTTATCCCTGCAGGGAATCAGCCACTCCGTGGAGTGTTTTGAGAATACTCTGCGGAGGAAACTGGCACCGCAGCAAAGATAGAGAGATCTCTTTTTATTTTATTTTATTTTATTTTTTATTAGTAATATGATAGTCCCATAAGTAATTACATCACTTGTTTAAATAGGAATCCAGAAACCCTAATAATACTCAAAAGTTCTAAAATACCCTGACACGTAAAATACTTAAAATAAATAAAATTACAATCCAATATTGAATTAAAATAATGATGCAAATAAATAAATACTCCAGTAAAGCTTCACGGAACCAGAAATATGGTAACTGATCCCTATCACCTCTCCCCGGCAGCGAGGGTGGTGGACAGCAATGGCAGGACTGATGGAAAGGTACGTTTGGATCTCCCACTAATTAGAAAATTAATGGCAAAACCCTTGCTCTGATACCAAAAATGATGCAGCGCCGATTCTCCAATGAATAATCCTCTATATAATCAATGATAATAGTAATAATATAAGCCAACGCTTATCCCCTCAAGGAATCAGCCACTCCGCGGAGTGTTTTGAGAATACTCTGCAGAGGAAACTCGCGCCGCAGCAAAGATAGATAACTCTTTTTTTTTTTAATTAATAATACGATAGTCCCATAAGGAATTACATCACTTGTTTAAATAGGAATCTAGAAACCCTAATAATACTCAAAAGTTCTAAAATACCCTAACACTTAAAAATACTTAAAATAAATAAAATTACAATGCAATATTGAATTAAAATAATGATGCAAATAAATAAATACTCCAGTAAAGCTTCACGGAACCAGAATTATGGTAACTGATCCCTATCAATATTGAACCTTTATGATGTGTCAATTTCATGAGTTTCCTGTGCTCCTACTCTGCAATAATTTTGGCATGTAAACCTGTTCCGCAGTTCTGACGCGCTTTTCAATTAAATATTGTAGGAGGGCTTGGCTGCTGCTGATGCTAGAGCAAATATTATCAGGGGTGTTGATTTGAATGTGTGTGATAGTGTTGGAGTAGACAAAATATCTAATGTGAACCTTAATGAAGAAGTTACAAGGGAAGATGGTGATCTCGATACTGCTGAAACCAATTCGTGTACAACTACATCTGCTGGAACTGTAGAGACTAGAAAAAAAAAACATGTAAAGAAAGGAGGGGGAGTTCCTCCGCAACTTTCTAAGGAGAAGGGTTCCTATACAGGACCGCTCTTACCATCAGAGGTGTGTTAACATCTAATACTTGTTGATTTTCCCAGAAATCTCAGTTCCAGAAGCTGACCATGTGTATTTTTAATCTGAAGTTGTAGTTAACTTTTTTTTTTAATGGTCATTTTAGGTTCGTGATATAATAAAGCTTCTCTGGGAAAATGAGGCTGCCGTTCTTTCATATATCTTTGGTATTCAGTTTGAGGGAATTAGTACATTTGACCAGAAAGCGAGTCACTCCATTTTTTTTATGGAGGCCCTTCTTGTATCCCCTATCAAATTCCGCCCTCCCTCCATGGGTGGTAATGATTCTGTAAGTATATTATTACTTGAAGAACCTTATATGTGCCCCATGGATGGGCCCATTGTTTAAGTAACTATATATATTCAAGTTTTGAGTTTGATGATTTTTGGTTCAGGTGATGGAGCACCCTCAAACCGGTCTACTAGGCAAAGTGCTGCAGTGCAACATAGCTCTAGGGAACGCTCATGTCAACAACTCTGAACACTCAAAGATAGTTGTTCGCTGGCGGGAGCTTCAACAATCTATTAATCTCCTGTTTGATAGCAAGACTTCCGATAGTGAGTCTTTTGTCTTCCTATATACTGCCTGCTAACTCTTTTACATGTATTTATAATCATTCCATCAAATTAGTTAATACTACTTATAGATGGAGTCTCTATTAAAGAATGGTCCTTTTGCTTCGTAAATACTAGCTAATATATATACATATTGGCAGGCCGAAATGCTACCCCTGGAATATGCCAGTTGCTGGAGAAAAAGGAGGGCATATTCCGCCAGAAAATGATGGGAAAGAGAGTTAACTTTTCATGTCGTTCCGTTATATCTCCAGATCCATATTTGGCAGTTAATGAAATTGGTATTCCTCCATATTTTGCATTGAGGTTAACTTATCCAGAGGTATGATGATCTGGCAACTTCTACAGCATGATAGGGCAGTAGCTTCTTTTTTTTCTATAATATAGCTATTATGTGCTTCAATATTTTTTCCCAACATGCCTGCAGAGAGTGACTCCTTGGAATGTTGGCAAATTGAGGCAAGCCATTATTAATGGCCCTGAAATTCATCCTGGGGCAATAAACTTTGCCGACAAAATGTCCAATTGGAAGCTACCCCCGAGCAAAAAGTCTCGCATTGCTATAGCCAGGAAGTTATCTTCTTCAAGGGGCGAGGCAACGCAATCCGAGAGTATCCTTCACTATGTAAGTGAGGGCAAAATTGTCTATCGCCATTTGAAGGATGGGGATGTTGTGCTGCTCAATCGGCAGGTACTGTATATTATTCTTGATCTTACAATAATATCTAGTAATATATATTGTTATCAAGCCCCTGGTGGCTGTGCATATGACAGTTGGCCTACTCACCTTTAATTCTTGTGTAAAATTTGTTGATTAACTTAGTATAAATGTTGTTAATGGCAGCCTACACTTCATAAGCCAAGTATTATGGCACATATAGTTCGTATACTGAAAGGGGAGAAAACACTTCGTATGCATTATGCAAATTGCAGGTAGGTTTCTGTTTGCATATTATGATGATTATTTTCATTTTTTAATTATTTTTGAGACTTGCACCTCTTGAGTGTCATTGTTGACTTTGACTTCAGTACGTTTAATGCTGATTTTGATGGAGACGAAATGAATGTTCATCTACCTCAAGACGAAGTTTCACGTGCTGAAGCTTATAACATTGTAAACGCTAATAATCAATACATCGTTCCAACAAGGGGTGATACTGTCAGAGGCTTGATTCAGGTTGATTTCAAAGATCTTGTTTTATTATGCAAGTGGTTGAATCATTTAATGTTTCCTCCAAACCATAAACTATTATCATTATTAATTTGTTAATTTATTTATATAATTGGTTTGGCAGGATCATATTGTAGGTGCTGTGCTTCTCACAATGAAGGATACATTTTTAACTCGCGACAAATACAATCAACTTCTCTACAGTTCGGGTGTGTTCTCTTCCGAGTCTGATTCATCTTCCAATGGTTTAGTCCAGCCCGTGTTGCCAGCTATGTGGAAACCAGAGCCTCTCTGGACTGGGAAGCAGGTCATTACTGCGTTGCTAAATCATCTAACTTGGGGTTGCAGACCATGTACTGTTGAAAATGAGGGGAAGATTCCTTACCAATATTTTGCAAGAGAGAGTGGCAAAAATCGACCAAGCAAAGATGAGGAGGTTTATGCTGAAAACAAGTTGTTAATCCGGAACAACGAACTTGTGCATGGTGTGATTGACAAGGCTCAGTTTGGCAAGTATGGTTTGGTTCATACGGTGCAGGAGCTATATGGCCCAAACAGGGCAGGCGTTTTACTGTCTGCACTTAGTCGTTTATTTACTGTTTTCTTACAGGTTTGTTTGTTTGTTTTTTTTTTTTTTTGTTTTATAATTTTTTTGTTTAGTTTGTTATTGTTGTTGTATTATTTGGGAATGCCATTTTTTTGTGCTTAATATTTGCTTACATGTTGCAGATGCATGGTTTCACCTGTGGGTTAGACGACCTTATTGTATTGCCGCATTATGATATTGTAAGGAAGGAGGAACTCGAAGGTGAAGATGTTGGTGAGCAGGTTCATTGTGATTTTGTGAATTTTAAACACGGCAAAATAGGCCCAGTAGAACTGCAAGTGGAAATTGAGAAAGTTATACGTCGTGATGGGCTATCCGCCACGGCACGCTTAGACGGAAAGATGAAAAATGAACTGAGAGAGAAAGGTTCTAAGATCAACAAGGAATTGTTACTTAACGGGATATTAAAAACCTTCCCAAAGAACTGTATTTCGCTCATGACAATCAGTGGGGCCAAGGGTAGTACAGTTAATTTCCAACAGATATCTTCTTCTCTGGGCCAACAAGAGTTAGAAGGCAAACGAGTTCCGCGAATGACTTCTGGAAAAACATTGCCCTGCTTTCCCCCCTGGGAATTTTCATCTCGAGCGGGTGGCTATATTACTGATCGCTTTCTTACCGGTCTTCGCCCCCAAGAGTATTACTTTCACTGCATGGCTGGTCGTGAAGGTTTAGTTGATACTGCAGTGAAAACATCTCGTAGTGGATATCTACAAAGGTGTTTGGTTAAAAATCTTGAGTGCCTAAAAGTCGGTTACGATTATACCGTCCGTGATGCAGATGGTTCTATTGTCCAGTTCTATTATGGGGAAGATGGTGTTGATGTACATCACACAAGCTTTCTCGACAAATTTGAGGCTTTGGCAAAGGTGAGGGGTTTGATGTTTTGTGTTTTTAGTTATCTTAAATTCCACTTTGAATATATTGTTACTTATATAAAGAAATTTAATGTATCTTAACTGATGTTCAGAATCGAGAAATTATTGGTCAGAAATATCATCAGCAGCTTGAATACAACTCTTATATTAGAGAGTTGCCAACTGAGCTAGAAGATAGAGTGAAAGACCTCACTAAAAAAATGTTGGATTTGCAAGTATCTCGCAAACAACTTAAGAGTGGGGAGCTTTTAATGCTAATGAAGCAAAAATACCTATCAAGTCTCGCACAACCAGGAGAACCGGTTGGTGTGATTGCAGCTCAATCTGTTGGTGAACCATCGACGCAGATGACGCTCAACACTTTCCATCTTGCCGGTCGTGGTGAGATGAATGTCACACTTGGTATTCCACGTCTACAGGAAATCTTAATGATGGCTTCAAGTGAAATCAAGACTCCTATCGTGACATGCCGCCTGCTTGAGGGAAAGTCAAAGGATGATGCGAAGGCTCTTGTGGCAAAAATGAAGAGGGTCACTGTTGCAGATGTGATAGAGAGTGTGGATATCAGTGTTCTGCCGTTAGCCATTCATAACAACCAAGTCTCCCGAGTTTATAAGCTTATTATGAAACTTAAAGAGCATGAGCTTGTATCTGTAGAAGACTGTCAAGAAACCCTAGAGGTTATGTTCTTGAGGGAGCTTGAGGATGCGATAGAAAGTCATGTGAATTTGCTGTCTAAAATTAGTGGAATTAAAGATTACAAGGACAATTCACAATCAAAGACTGAAACGGATGAAGGTGATGATTCAGGCAGCAGAACCAAAGTAGGGAATGATGGTGATGGTGATGACAACGATGATGACGATGAATGGGCCGAGGATCTTGGATTGGATGGTCAAAAAGGTAAACGAGCTAGTGATGAGGTAGATTATGAGGATGATTCTGAAGCAGAACTGAATGAAGTAGACCAATCTGAACTTGAAAATGAGGATGATCAGGCTGATGATGATGGAGAAGAAAGGAACGATGGTGAAATTGAGGATGTCGATGTTGAACTTGAAGTTGGAATTTCCAAGAAGAAATCCAAATCAAGTGATAGAGAAGCCAAATCAAAATCGAATTCAAAATCAAAATCCAAACAGGAGAAAAGGCCGAAAGCAAGATTTGTGGGAAAGGACTCTGATAGGTCATTCTATGTGAAGACCAAAGGGTGGAACTTTGAGGCTTGTTTCAGGTTTAAGGATGAACCTCATATTTTGTTGTCTCAGGTAATTCTGAACTCCGTCTTTTGGAATTTTATCCCTTGAAATCTGCATCTTTTCTTTTAGATTACTTCAGCAAATGTTGTGTTTATTATTACTCTATTATTTCGTGCCATTATGAGTGGTCTTTTTTCTTTTCATTTTTTGGGATTTTCTTGGCCTTAGCATGTGTTGAAATTACAACTATAGTGGAATGGTTTACTTTCCTACAAATTGACGTTTCTGATGCTTAAAAAAGTTTTTAACTTGTAATTATGATTTTAATTGATGCAGATTGTTCAGAAGGCTGCCAAAAAGGTACCTCTCAAGGGCTCCGGGAAGATTGAACACTGTCAACAGCTTGCGTACGATGTACTTGAAAAACAGGTTTTATGGGAAAAAGAAAAAAGTACTGCCGCAAAGAAGAGGAGCCAAGTTAAGACGGACCTTACCAAGCTTTGCGCGCTCAAGGCTGCTGGGGTGAACATGAGAGCATTTTGGGAAATGCAGGATGTGCTTGACGTAAATCATATATATTCTAATAACATAAATCTTATGCTGAATACCTACGGAGTAGAGGTTGCACGGAAAACAATTATAAAGGAGGTGCAAGACGTGTTTAAGATTTATGGGGTGGAGATTGATTACCGGCATTTAAGTCTAATTGCGGACTACATGACCCAATCGGGTGGGTACAGGCCCATGAGCCGACATGGAATGATATCCGAATCAGTATCCCCTTTTACTAAGATGTCTTTTGAGACCCCTTCAAAGTTCGTAGTGGAATCTGCATCTCAGAGGATGAGCGATGACTTGGAGACACCGTCGGCTAGGATTTGCCTCGGATTACCCGTTAAGTTGGGTACTGGTTCTTTTGACTTGATGCAGAAATTGGACACTTAAAACTTATATGCTTGGGACATTATTATGTTGTGTTCTAATTACGTGGAGCTGTCAAGCGTATAAGATTCGTGGTCGATTTAATTTCACGAACAGTATTTGCCTGTAGTGTGTAATCTTGTTTTATCTAATTATTTTATTTTATTTTTTTCCTGTTAAATTTTGTAGAGTATCATACCCTATTAATTGCCTTGTTTTCCACTGCCCCGAAAGGAAAAAAGGTTGGGAAAAAGCCAAAGGCATATATTTATAACATTTTCCAAATTTATTTCATACAAGTTCTTTTTTTTTTTTTTTTTAAATTAATTATATAAGTTTTTTCGCAGAGATGATCTTTGCAAATAACGTCAAGAAACTTGTTTTTCAGTTATTCCAAAAAAGAGGAATATGGAATAGCAGGATCTAAAATGTTAGGGAAGTGTTTTCTTGCTGCGCACTGGAACAAATTCTTGCTACAGTCTACGTATAAAAACCATTTGTTGGGCTTTGTATCCCGGGCTAAGGAGTTGGTACACTCATATCAAGTTCAAGTCATAAGTCACATCTAACCTAAATTAATTAAATATGCATTTCATAGAAGTCACTGATGAGTAAATATTAATACCTTTTTGACTCCATATATATTCATACATAGTTAGACTTCTTAAAAATGTTCTCATTTCTAAATATTAATACGAATTTTAATCATCAAGAATTAAATTAAAAAATGCATATGCTAGCCAAAAAAGAATAAACGAATTATTTATGAAGCACTGATACAACCTGATATTATAAATATAATAATAGTTTTATTTGAATTTACTTTCAAAAAATTATATCTTTGTGTTGTATTGAGTAGAAGAAGTATTGTTTCACTAGTATTGCTTCTTCTTTTTTTTTTTTTTTTTTCTTTTCTTTTAATATCATTTATTTGTTGTTTGGAATTTCTTAAAGTTAATTTTTTATTTTTTTATTTTTATTGCATTGTATTGTTTGTCTGCTACCTAGTAATTATTGCCTGAACTTAAGATAATACGAGCTGT
This sequence comes from Pittosporum tobira, assembly GCA_032359685.1. NCBI lineage: Eukaryota > Viridiplantae > Streptophyta > Magnoliopsida > Apiales > Pittosporaceae > Pittosporum > Pittosporum tobira. The sequence goes on from JAUMHB010046917.1 coordinate 9,963, forward strand.
TGATCCCGTGTTGCACCCGTTAGGCCTTTTGATTGTAGTCAATTTATTTGGAATCGTTCATGCAACGGATAGAATATTAATAGTATTTGTAAATTCGTGTGTATTAACCTTTTTGGTTAGGTGTTATTAATCTTGACTGTCACAGTATTAATCTTTCCCGTTGTCAAATTTGACTGATTTTAGTTAAATTAATTTTTTTGAATTGATTTTTATACTATTCTTTTAAAATTATAATTAGAGTGATACAACTATTAAAAATTATACATAATTTATTACAAATTTTAATTTTTGTAACTGAGAAAATGAGTTTACATTATTTTGACCAATAGAATAAAAAAAAAAAATAAGAATTTTTATTTTGAGACAGAAGGAGGAGTAATAAACTTACAGATTTAAGAAATATAATATCGTTATTTGTTCTAGTGGTCCGCCACTTCAAGTTTTCTAATATAATTATGGGATTCTGCTAACGGTGAGGCAGATATGTTATGAAATCTCAATACAAAACATGGACATGGAAACTCAAAGTGGTGTCCCTTTATGTCACACAACAAAACACACTCGTGCGATCTTGAAGACATAAAATATGAGACAGATTGGTCAACGCTGGAGCACATTGTGCTAGATAGATGTAGATGCTAGATTTAGTTCTTAATTAGTTTTAAATTAAACGATGTGGAATGCCAATTTATTTATTTTTCAAACACTTGCAGCGTTCCGCAAGGGTCTATATTCACCTGAGATTGTTATAATAACCTAATATATTACTCCCTCCATTCCTTTTTCAACCGTCTTTTATGGAGTATGTTCTTTCTTGATTTGTATAAGTTGCTTAAGTTTCTTATTATTCCAAACATTAAATATAAATATAATTATATTTTATCCACCTAAAGTATTTTACACTAATAAAATACCGATACTTTTTGTTTTTCTTTTCTCTCCTTTATTTATATATTCCATTAGTCTCAAAACAAATAAGGTTGGATATTCTTATCTCTGTTCCAAAATAAATAATATTGACAGATATATCAATAAAAATATATCAAAAATACCTAAATTTTTTGTTGTTCAAAATTTTTTTCTCTCATAAAAAATAATAACTTTCTTTAATTTACAAATTTTAAATATTTTAATTAATTTTTTTTAAACGGAGAGAATTGTTTTTAACGAGGATAATATTGCGATTTCCCAAACACTAAAACGTTAATGATATTTTTCAATCTATGTGTGCATGGCCTTCAAAATAATTTATAAAAATGACCGTAGGGTAGGAGTAGAATAATACTATATATATATTAGGACAATTAAACTTTCATATCCGTGCTTCCTACTCTGATGTGATCTATGTACGAACTGAAAACCTGCATATATGTTGGATTTCCACAAGGGATGGCTAATTATTCGCTAGTCCCAAGAAGATATTGCGATTCAAGTGTGTCTCTGTGTGTGTGTGCGTGTGTGTGTGTGTATATATATATATATATATATATAGAGAGAGAGAGAGAGAGAGAGAGAAGTAGGTTTTACCTAACAATTCAGAAGCAATCAACATGCCACTTCAATTAATCAGTTACTTGAAAACTACGTGGATAGTGACAAAGTATCGAGTTAGGTTTTTAATTGGTTGAGCTTATTTTGAACTCAATTAAAAGGGCACTTTAAATGTAAAAACTAAAAAGTCAATTAGAAGGAAACCAAATTAAAGAGATAAAATTAATAAATATAAAAAGTGACACAACTCTCTATTGAGATTTACAAGTGCACGGCACTCCTCTTACACGTATCAAATTTCATGTCGGCAATTTTATATGTTTTGATTATTTAAAATAAATAATTTAATTATTGAATATTTCATCCGATTAGAGTATTGTTATAAATATAAATTTGTTATATAAATTAATTTAAAATTTAAACTTCTATTAAAAAAATTATTTATAGAATTATGGACATATACATAGGAATAACTTAATTTTAATGATTGAGTAAGAGGATATAACATGACTCTTTTCACTACTCCAACTCCGATCACTTGCACACATTTATGTAGTTTTCAGTTTACCTCCCTTTTCACTTGAATTTTTATCAGAAAAAATCGTAAGCATAAGAATTGTTTTTTTCAAATAAAAGTATGTTTTCACAAAAAACTTTCTCACATAACTGTATAATGCAATTATTGTTAGCAATAAACAATATAATAGAATAAAAGAAGAGAAAAAAAAATCACACTAAGAATACAAAAAATTTACACCTTAATTAGGAGAAAATCATTGCGGCGACAATATTACTATATTTTAAAAATGATACAAAAGTAGTACATGCACATCTCCATATATAACGAATATAAAAAAAATATTAATCCACCAAAAAATATAAAATTATATTTAAAAAGCCTACAAGTGAAACACAAAACCCACATATAAACAAAACTTGGTCCAAGAGTGAGACAAGTCCGAGAATGAGGGCTCTGCCGTCACACCCAGCTAACTCACCAGGGAATGACGAGACCTCTTATTTGTACATAATGATATAACATAACGGATGATGTATTGTCCAATTATTACACAATATAAATTATATCTAACATTTATTATATATTTATACCATGAGAATTATATATATAATTTACTTGAGGAAATATGAGAATACCCACCTAGTATTACCAAAAGAAAAAAGGCAGTAAAATGGTGGTGTTAGTTTTCCAATGTCCGGCATTCGTCCATTTACCAATCTATATGATCACGAGCTCATCGACCGGAAATCCCCATCATCAGAGTAGATCGAAGATATATAGATAGGTCCCACATACATGAATATGAATATACTTGATCACAATTCAAAAATATAAATTGTCTGTGTATAGAGCTTGTGGAGGTCAGTTTGCAGTAAGATGTCTGTTAGGCAGCACGAGAATTTATGTCCTCGTGTACTTCTTCTACTACTCGAGTTCTCGTATGTACTTGTTTGCTTACGAATCTCACTTTAACCATTCATCACTTGATTTGTTGCTTTCCTTAATTCCATTCTCCCTTCCAAATTATATATTAAGATACAAAATATATATATATATATTTTACATCTGATAATTAAGTAACTATGGTTTAATATATAAATTTGAGTAATTTTTCTATTTATTTTGATTTTGAACTTTGAGTTCAAACCAAATTTTGTCTCAATTTTTGTTTCATATCATGTTATAATTCAATTCAACAGTCATATATAGTACAGTTAATTATTATCATAATTAAAAAATTATTACAATTAATAAGCTAAAATTTTATATGATGGTTGGATCGAAGTCCCTGCTTTCCCGTCCCATGGAACTTGAGTGGTCCTTTTGTCTTTGCTGCCCTATCTCTATTGAGTCAAACAGTAGATAGAACATAGGGTGAGACATCCAACTGATTTGACTTCCTTTAAGTGATTTCATACAACAAGAAACTATTTACCTAATTTCACGCCATACATGATTATTGCAAAATAATAATTCATTTAACGATAATATTGCAAAATATGAAGTACCTTAAAATTAACCTAAACATATAAAGTAGGGTGCTTCAATCCCTTTATTGAGTGTGTTACATATATTAATTTGCCTTTTATTTTCACATTCTTATACGTTACAATTGAAAAGATAAAAAAATAAAATTTGAATTACGATTGGAGTCATACAAAGTACGGACGAGTATTATGTACTACATCATATACTACGTACTACAGTAGTTGTTTAATTGCTAACTTTTGCACTTGCCAAAGCCGACCAGTTTGGCGCATCCCGAAGGAAATGCTGTATGCACTGGCACGTAGCTTTTTTGACCTTTTGGAGGGGTAAAAACATGGATGGAGTATCACAGATTGTGAGACTTTTCGCAATAGATGTGTTAGAGACAAGGGATGAGTTAATAATATTTTAATTATTTTTTTAAATTCATTTAAATTACAACAAAACGTACAACTGAAAGAGATATATAATCCATTGTTAAGTAAATGATGTTACGATCCTAAATTTAGGATCTTTAAAATCATTCCATGTGTTGATATTGTTAACCCTCTTCAAGGTATAATATTGAGAATGTTCATTGAACGGTCAATTTCATAAGAGAGATCGGATTGTTAAATCTTGATGGTGATCTTCTCTATCTAATGAATGGGGAGTCCGCTTTAAAATCGTCCGCCTTGCACTAAGCCCCCAAGTATATGCTAATCACATAAGGGTAGATTAGAAACCTTTGGTAAAATGCCTGCTCGTAACCCAGCAGATAAAGTACATCACATAGTCCGTTTTGAGATTCGTGATTTACCCATTCAGTGACTTTGGCACTAGACATTCGCAAAATGGGTACTGTCGGGTCGGGTGAATTTAATAATAGATGCCTATTGGCATTCCAGTCTTCCTTCGCTTTCAGGGCCTATTCGAAAGAGAATCCAATACTTCTTTTCTTGGTCGTGAATATATGAATTGGTTGTTCACTGTTCAAGAATTCTTGTTTAGGCGGTTGATACCATCCATACATAGTGTTTTGATCTAAGATTTCAATTCTTCTTCAGCAGCAGCATATTGTTCCATCGAGCTAAGGTCCAAAATATGGAAGAAACAAGCGTTTCCACAACTCTACCACCCAGTCAAGTGTGTGCCATTTAATCCATCTTTCATGACCACATATCTTTCTGGCTAAGAAATGGGAAATCTTTCTCCTGTTCCATGAATCCAATTTTTATTTCATAAGGGAAAAGCCACCTTTTTCTCAATAATGTCTTTGTCATTTGATCTAATAGCGTTCCGTTAAATAAGAATAGATTTGATAAATACTGATAACTCTCGGATAGAGTATTAAAACAGAAAGATCCATTAGATAATGAACTATTGTTTCTAAACCATCTCTGACGATTAATCAACAATTCGAAGTGATTTTCTTGCGTCTTCTTGATAAATCATCATTTATATTATATGATAACATATCATTTGAGATCCTTTTAGAGATTCCAAATTTAAAATCCGTAACACTAATTTTCTTAAACCTATGTTTACAGAAGACTGAAAGAAGGAAATAAGACAAAAGAAAGGGAGAGTTTTTTTTTTTTTTGTGTGGCGGTAATAGTTTTATCATGCTTACAATGATATCAATCTCAATTAACCACGATTCGAATCTCACAATAAACATCTTAATTCCATAATAATACGTCAAAAATCTCATATGATAAGGACAAAAATCGGCACCATTAAGCCCATAATTAATAATAAGTAAGAATCCCATATCGAGAGGGAGAATAAAAATTACATTTATTAAATAAGAGAGAACATAACTCCATGTATTGTGTGCGGAAAACTCGAACATGAAATTTCTTACAAGTATATAATAATTATGATTGAAAAATGATAAAATTTTACACTAGAAGTATGTTTCAACTTATAATTAATGAATGTTTAGCAATATAAAAAAGAATTTATTAATATAATTAATTATATTTCATCACATTTCTTATTATATTACTTAATTTATATTTATTACTGATTGTTTTCTTTTACTCTCTTTGTCCCAAACCAACAAACAAGAACTTTCTACTCTTTTCGTTTTTAATTAAGAAAGGGTACGCCTTTTTCTTTCTCCCGTTTCCGTTTACCATAATTTAAAGGCAATAATGTATCGATTAGTGTGAGACTGCGAGATATTCTGCATTACAGGTAGTTCTTTGTGCTTTCGATATTGTACATTTAGTAATGCAAGACTGCCGTCTTTTTCACTTGAACAGTATGTTACCACATATGGTGTATTGTTTAGTACTTTCGAGAAATTAAATAACTATATTTTTCGTCCTTGCATACATATATTAAGAAAGTTAAATTAAAAAATATACTTATAAATATAAAATATTTTGCAACAACTCTCTTTGTTATTATATAATTTTTGTAATATTTTTTTACGGTTGTGTGAAATAAATTTTTTAGATGCATAAAAAGTATATTAAAATATTATATTTTTATGATATTTAAACTATATTTAAAAATAATTTAAAAATCTAACATATTAATATACTAAAAAAAGAAAAATATAAATAAAATATTTTAATATACTTCCTATTATATATTAAAATTTATATCACAAAATTGTCAAAATATATTATAAAAATTATGGAACAAAGAGAGTATATCCTCATGCTTTCAGTTGTTATTTTATTTTTAGTGGACCTCATCATAAACTTATACAATAAAACTAGTACTAATTAAGTATACTTCTTCCATCTCATAATTTAATTAAGTAGCATATTTTGATAGTTATATGATTATAATTTGAAGATGTATGAAAAATATATTATAATATTATATTTTTATTTAAAGGTCATAATAAATATATTATAGTGTATTCCGCATGATCATTATTTTTAATAGAAATACATTGTTTTGTCTATTTTATTTTTTCTTTAATACAAAACGATATTATTTTGCGATATAGTACAATATAATTTGGACTATAATTTATCATGCAGGATATATTATATTGTATTTATTTTTTATTTAATTTACAAGTTTTAATATTTTTATTATGAGCTATATAGACATACATAATAAGTAATATAAATATATTGTTGAATCATCTCTCTAATAACTTAAATTAGTTGATGAGTTAATAATTTAATATGGTATTATAACTCTTGGTGTGCCAGGTTGATTTTGATTCTTGGTTCGGTCGCGCATTGCCCTTCATTAAATAGTGCAAGTCCACTTTATTTTGACTCCATTTAATTAATTTGTATCCACTCTAGTGAGAATGGAGTGTTATGATGAATATATAAATACATTATTGGATCTATCTTATCTTATATCTTGAGTTATTAGGTAAGTTGATGATTTAATTAAAAATATTCATGTATTATAGTTTAAATATTATAAAAATATATTGTAACATCAAGTGGTATCCATGTTATTTTCTAATGGGAAGACCAATGAAATTATTTTGTTAATAATTAAATGTGACTCATTTTCAGTACACATATGTATTATTTTAAGAAGGTGCAAGAGGTGCACATTTGCGCACATAGTTAGGTAAACATGAGTGTTTTAAATATTGTATTTTTTACTATCAATTTGTTGGGGTACAATTAAAGGACTAAAACTCACATATGTAAGCAAGTGTGCACACCCATTTTTTTTATTTTAATATAAATGTATATATTTTTGTATCTCTTAAAATTTATATATCAAAACACGTAATTTATATTATGGGCCGAGGGATTTTTTAATCTACATTATATATTTCACTTTTGTACGTACGTGTGTGTGTGTGTGCGTGCGCATATATATATATATATATATATATATATATATATATTCTTTTTAATATATAAAGATGTTCTTACT